>CM075977.1:339098488-339121772 GCA_038087875.1 Malacoraja senta | reverse complement strand
TAGAGGGTGTGAGCTATAGGGAGAGGTTGAGCAGGCTGGGTCTCTATTCCTTGCAGCACAGGAGGATGAGGGGTGATCTTATAGAGGTGTATAAAATCATGAGAGGAATAGATGGGGCAGATGCACAGATTCTTTTGCCCAGAGTAGGGGAATCGAGGACCAGAGGACATATGTTGAATGAATGAATAAATTTATTGGCCAAGTATTCACATACAAGGAATTTGCTTGGTGAAGGGGAAAAGATTTAATAGAAATCTGAGGGGTAACCTTTTCACACAATTGCTGGTGGATGGAACAAGCTGCCAGAGGAGGTAGTTGAGGCTGGGACTATCTTAACGTTTAAGAAACAGCCAGGTACATGGATTGGATAAGTTTGGAGGGATATGGACCAAGCACAGGCAGGTGGGATTAGTGTAGCCGGTGGCCGGTGTGGGGGAAGTCGGGCCGAAGGGCCTGTTCCCACACTGTATCACTCTATGGCTCTATGAGGAGAAACAGACATTCTCTTGGAGACCCTCTCTGTAGAATTGCCAAACTCAAAAGTATTTATTTTTTAAGCATAAAGCCAAAGATAAACAATTGACTACAGGTAAAATGACTATAATTACTAACTGATGTAATGTTGACAGGGAACCAATCAGTTTCAATGCTTTGTACTGCTGCAGGGCTTTATTGAAATGTTTTTCCTTGATGTATCTTTTGTTATTTATAAATTCCTAATATTTTACCCTTTCAAGACTTAATCATTAAAATATTCCTTGTAATAGTGTTTTTGAAATATTTTTAGGATGTTTCCGAATTAAAAAATGAACTACAGAGAAAGGAAGCCTTGATCCAAAAACATCTCAGCAAGCTGCGACACTGGCAACAAGTCCTGGAAGATATCAACGCACAGCCTAAAAAATCAGCAGATCTCACTCAAGGACCTTTAGCCTACCTTGAACAAGCATCTGCAAACATCCCAGCTCCACTAAAGCAAACGTGAAGCTTATACATGTCAGCGGAGCATCTTGAAGTTTCACTTGAACTTTTCTCCTAAATCAGTTTCAAGTTATCCCTTGAATGAAAGTCGCTACAGTGTAAATATGCAGAAACAAAATCACTTTGAAAGTCACTTCATTTTGATTAATGATATAAATGTTTGTTATATGATTAACTGTTTGGGTTAAATGGCTGTAATTATATTGTGAGCTCAATTGTTACAATAAAAATGCATTAATTGATTCTGTAGCAATTATTTTTGAAAGTTTTGAGGGACAACTACAATTTATGGAGGGAAGAATGCTATGGAATGATTTGCAAAATACAATTTGTATCCTTTTTATATAGCAAGTTTTATATAGTTTAAAATGTCAGAAAGATATAGTACCTACACTTCCCTTGACAACGGTAAAGCCTATGAAGGAAGCATTTAGCTCGTAGAATTGTATCTGCATAATTGAATGAATCGGCCAGAATATTAATTGAAATCCTTGATGTTAAGCTGTTGACACTAACAAGTCTTTGAACTGCCCATGTACTGCAAAACATGAATATGTCTGATTTATAGATCCAGAGATCCTGTGTGGTAGAATCTGGGTAGAGTTGATTAGACTGGGAGAAGAATAAGTTACTGGGAAAATAATTAGGGAATGGGACTGCTCTGTGCATTCGCATAGATTTAAAATGGACTCCCATGTTGTAAGAAAATTTCACTTGATGACTGAGGCTCCACACCATGCATGATGGAAAAATCCAAAGATTCGTCACCCTCTGGAGTGAATCAATTTCTGTAATTTTAGTTCTAAACAGCCTACTGCTTGTTCTGGGACTGTGAATGCTAGTTTTAGACTCAACCAGGGGAAACATCCTAATTGCATCCAGACTGTTTCTGACTGACAGCTTCCAAAATTGTACAATGAACGCAAAATGATTCAGTTGCAAGTTATGTTTATAAAACACTCTTGGAACCTGGTCTGAAGTAAGACATTGCATAGACGAAGAGCTAATTTAATTTCACTTTTGAGAAATTAGTTGTTTGATCCTGGTTATTTAAAATGGGATATGTATGTAATTGCAGTTCAATCATAAAATATAAAGGAAAAACACAGGAGTAGTACTAACAAAAATAATAGATTATAATTTTGTACATTGGCCAGGCTTGGATTGTGATATGGATTATCTAACATGTTGCTGTGCAGCTAACTGCAGTGCAGTTCAGCAACTGAAAATGCAAGTCTGAATATGGCCAATGAAATTTGATAGTGGGCCAAATCCTGACTCCAGAATCAGAAGTCAAGATCTCATGTCAAAGAGTAGGCCAGTTGGGACTGAAATTCGAAGAAATTACATCACTCGGAGTGATATATTTTTGGACGTCTAAACCCAAGAGGGCTCAGTCAATGATTGCATTCAAAACAGTATGGTTAGTTTCTGGATGTTAAAGGAATTAAGGGATACAAGGCTGGGGCAGAAAAAAGGTGAGGTAAATGATTAGCGATGGTCTGTGAAAGTTGGAGCAGGCTCGAAGGGCTAAATGGTCTGTACTCGCTCCTTTTTGTCACATTCTTACGGGCAATTTGTAGCTCAGGAGGGAGAGGAAATAAAATGTTACAGCCAAAGCAAAATACAAACTGCTAGAGGAACTCAGTAGGTCAGGCAATATCTGTAGAAGAAACTGAGCTGTCAACATTTTGTTTCAACACCTTCATCTGCTCTCAACAGTTACAGCCAAAGATGTAGACTCAGTATCAATATTTCAATTCCAATGGTACTTTATTGTCCCATGGCCAGAGATAGTGAAATACTTGCTCTTGCATACAATCCAGTAAAATCATACTATACATAAGCACAATCATACCCAAGTACCAGAGTGCAGTGCTTGTACTGTAAAAAATAGCAGATTTCTTCTGAGGCACTACACAATGAGTCACTGGCGCCATCTATCGTTCTGATTATGTTACAGGATTGGTAATACAGACAAATGACTCTGAACATGCAATTAAATGCCTCCATTTAACATCTTATCAATTTAAATACAATGAATTTAGAATGAAACGAACAGATTGTATAAACAAGGAACTTCAGATGATGGTTTACAAAAAAAGTATTGGAGGAACTCAGCAGGTTGGACAACATCTCTGATCCAAAAGCTTTTTAGTGTGAGTTTTGAGATACAGTGTGGAAACAAGCCCTTCAGGCCATTGTGTCTGCACTAACCAGTTTAGAAGAATGAAGGACCTCATTGAAATGTACAGAATACTGAAAGGCTTGGAGGCAAAGTCAGTGGATATATTTAAGGCGGAGATAGATTCTTGATTAGTACAGGTGTCAGAGGTCATGGGGGAAAAAGCAGGAGAATGGGTTTAGGAGGGAGATAGATCAGCCTTGATTGAATGGCGGAGTAGACGATGGGCCGAATGGCCTAATTCTGCTCCTATCAGTTATGATCTTACGATTAACACCACCCCTACACACATGAGCGACAATTTTACATTTACACCAAACCAATTAACCTACAAACCTAGGCACTAGACAGTCAATCGACTTTTAAAAATCGTAAAAATCTGCGCATGCGCAGGAAACCGTGAAAACTGCGCATACGCTCGTAAAAAACGTGCATGCGCATATTGGTCTCTCTTGTGGGCATGCGCAGTCCACGGTGCAAAGGCAGGATTTCAGCTGCCTTTACTGCCCGTTGTAAGTGAAGGCTTGAAGCTGTGTCCACAGCACGTGAGTTGAACATAGTTACGCGTATTACATGTACTACGGATGAAAGGCATAGGAGAATTATGCCTGCCTAAGATCGATTATTAAAATAATAACCATTTAATAATAAATACTGAATTTAGTAAATGAATTGGAAAATTTACTATTTATATTTAATAATTACATTTTTATAATTTTAGTGAGGGTAGGCACTGCCTCATTGCTGGTAGCTGATGGGAAGCGGCTGTAAAGTGGGAAGCGGCTGTAAAAGGACAGCGCGGCTGGGGAGAGGGCGGGAGAGTTCCTTTCACGGCATGTGGGGAGTCTGGCCAGGGGTAAAGTTGTGGGGAGGGCAGGAGCGTTGAGAAGGAAGGGGTCGGGGATCATGCCAGCAACCAGCTCAAGAGCGGGTCAGCGGGCGATGGATAACAGGACAGCGGGTGATGGAGCTTACTCCTGTGTCAGCACGAGTGACCTCAATTGGTCCCTTGTTCGCGCTGACACAGGAATAAACTCCACCGCCTGCTGTCCTGTTATCCATCGCCCACTGACCCGCTCCGCTCTATGATCTTTGCTCTTGAGCTGGTCCCCTCACTGTTCAGACGGAGAGCACTGCCAGAGGTGAGCGGGCCGGCAGAAGGCGCAGAGGTGCTGCCAGCCGCTCGCAGAGGTGCTGGCAGCCGCTCGCAGCCACCCGAACTACTTCCCTCCCCGGCCACAATGCGGTGGCTCCGCGCCCGGAGTGCCACGGCAGCGGTGAGTGGGTTACTGGCATGATCCCCGAACCCCTCCTTGTCAATGCTCCCGCCCTCCCCGCATCTTTACGCCTGGCCAGACTCCCCACACGCTGTGAAAGGAACTCTTCCCCCCAATTGGTCCCTTGAATTAGTATTGTCATTCAATAAGATCACAACTGATTCAACTTGTCCCGGTGTGCTCCCGATTTTCCCACCATCTCTCCACCTGCTGTCACCCTCCACCCATTCAGTAATTCAGAATGAAGGAGATTTGGAAGCCTTGGACAAATTGAATTGTTACTTTCTTTGTTTTTTGTTTTTTTTTAGCATGAGAAAGTCTGTCCCGGCAGCCTTCTTTCAAATTTTAGCAACTCAAAATGGGCGTGCGTCTCCCGCCCCCTCATTGCCAGGAAATACAGTATTTCATTAAGAGATATGGCTTTTGAAGACTTTATAAAAGTCGACTGACAGCTTACGGAGAGGAGAACAATCTGCGCATGCACGGTTTAAGATTTTTTAACAGCCGACTGACTGCCTACCCTGAGTAATTACTCAAGGCACGTGCCTGGTTTGAAACCAGGGAATCTGGCGCCGAAAGGCAGCAACACTACTGCTGCACCACCGTGCCGCCTTCGGTTCACTGTACCTCGGTACACAAACTAAACCATATTCTCCGGAGATGCTACTGAACCCACTGAGTTACTCCAACACTTTGTATGTAACATTGTAAAATCTCGACCTGAAACGTCACCCATCCTGAGATGCTGCCTGTCCTGTCCAGCATTTTGTGTCTTATCTTCGGTGTGAACCAGCATCTGCAGTTCTTTCCCACACATGACACCTCTGCTGTTGGGACCAAAGATTATAGGGAGGTTTCACGGCAGTCGGGTCACGACCCATGACCCATGCTGTTGCTACGCTACGCCAAGTGGAGTACACGCGATGAACTGCAGGTAGGCACTTATCATTATTTCAGCGTAGCGGGCCCGTTAAAACCCGCCGAAATAGTCAAATGTTGCGCTATAAATAATTATGGAAATCGGGATAAGCGTGAGAGACATTTAGCCTACTTCAGAATTCAAAAAGTGAGGAGAAATGACGGTAGATAGAAGCGAGAGCTGAAGGGGCAACAACAGCCAGAGTGCTTGGCGAACATTGGCCGTTTGCTCACTGCATTTCATCAACTAAGGCATTATTTGTGTTTTTTCCTGATTCCTTTGGCATCTAAAAAGTTTCAGAAGGGATAAATCTGGCTGTAAAATTTTAAAATCGCCCATGATTCTCAAGTGGGTTTTTACATACAAAAACAAAACACCTCTGAAGCAAAATTTACAGCCAGATTTATCACTTCTGAGACTTTTTAGATACCAAAGGAATCAAGAAAAAACCCAAATAATGCCTTACTGTTGATGAAATGCAGTGAGCAAACGCGATAATTCCCAATATTTTCAATTCCGATATCTGCACGGCCAATGTTTGCCAAGCAGTTTATCTGTTGTTGTCCCTCAGCTGTCGCTTCTCTTTACCTTCATTTCGCTTCACTTTTGGAATTCTGGTTGGGTACATGTCTCTCACACTTACCCCGACTTCCACAATTTTTTACAGCGAAAAATTCAACATTTTGGCGGTTTTTAACAGGTAGGAAAGTACGCGTTTCTAGCATTAATAGCATATACCGGAAGTTACGTATGTCCTCCAGATGGATTGAGCGGCTCCGTGCGTCAAGCCCTATGACCCAGTGACCTTACGTGCACAACCCCTATAGAGTATCTTTGGTTGGGACCTTCCTCACTTGACGTTGAGGCCGGCGCCCCGGTAGTGCCCCCTCTGGCGGCCGCAGGCATCGAGCCGCGTGTTGGGAGAGGGGAGCCGACGTCACACGCACGCCCGGGTTCTGAGCTCCAATCAGAGCTCCGTCCAATGGGAGGAGAGGAAATTCAAACAGCGAGGCGGTCAACGGACGGTTGTTGGGATCGCGGCGTCTGCGCGGAAACTCGCGGCCCCCCGGACACACTCTCCCCCCCAACTCTCGCGGTCCCCGGACCCCGGACCCACTCTCCCCCCAACTCTCGCGGCCCCCGGACCCCGGACCCACTCTCCCCCCCCCCCCCCCCCGCGCATCCAACTCCCCCCCCCCCCCCCTGCCTCCACTCGCCCACCGGATCCGACTCCCCTTCGGCCCAACCGGTCCAAATCCCCCCCCCCCCCCCCCCCTGCCTCCACTCGCCCACCGGATCCGCCTCCCCTTCGGCCCAACCGGTCCAACTTCCCCCCCCCCCCCCGGTCACTCGCCCACCGGATCCGACTCCCCTTCGGCCCCACCGCCCCGTCCCCCCACGGCCCCGGTCCACTCGCCGGCTCCCCCGCCCGCAGCGCGATGATGAGCAGGATGCAGACGCGGGGCAGCCGCTTGGCCGTGGTGCGGACGTACGGCAAATACGGCAGCCGGGGGGGGGGGGGGGGGGGGGGGGCGGTGAAGGGCCACAAGTGGCTGAGCCCGGACGTGGCGCCCGAGCATCTCTTCTCGTCTTCGGACTCCAGCAACGCCCTGCCCTCGACCAGCACGGACACCAGCGGCGAGTCCGTCGCCAACGCCAGGAAAAGGTGCCCGACTCCGCCGGCCGCGAGTGTCGGAGCCCCAGAGCGTCTCCTGCACGGAGCTGGGGCGGTCTGGAGGGCCGGATCTCCCTGCAGATCTTCAATGGGTGCATCAGGAGGGTGAAGTCCCTTTACATTTGCACCAATGCTCCGTGCATCGTGTCTCCCTGTCATTGCTCCTTCTTCCTCGCTGATGGTTACTGAACGGGCTCGGCTTCTGTGTACAGGTTCCTCTGCGTTGCCGCTTCCACAAGCAAATAAATGGTCATCAGAAAATCCTCTATAAAGACAATTCTCAATGTACACTTTGAAGTTTATACTTACAGTAAACCCTCGTTATTGTGGACCTCTTTATAACGGATTTTGTTTTTTGGACTAATTTAAGAACACAGGCTGCTAGTTGCACTGGGGAGGCAATTCAAACAATGTAACAAACTGACTTGTATTTTTAGCCTGTAGTGACAAAAATAGTTTTTTAGCTGATAAGAACTTTGTGCATTCAGCAGCGTGGTGTCTTTGGAAGGAGAAATGGAGTTAACGTTTAAGATCTATGTTCTTACTCCTGAGCGCCAGGTGACCAGTTGCGCGTGGGAATTTCAGAGTGGGACAGGGTTTCCTCACCCCAACATTCCAGACCTAGTTTACTCTCAATCTGAATGCAGGAAGAAGTAGCAGAGCCAGAGATTATTGCTGTTCCCCAGCTGCGTTGGACAAGGTGGTGCAGGCGCCTTCTTGGGCCACTGCACTCTGGTGAGGGTGGTCCCACTCAGTGATGTCAATGGGGGACAAACCCTGGTTTTCGAGCAGGGACAATTGCCAATGACTGACACTAACCCCCCCGCTCCCCCATTGTCCATTATAACGAGGGTTTACTGTACATAGTTTTTCCACTTTCCTTTAGACAAAACGTACAAATCATGAGATGGTACTAGCGGCATATATGTCGATATGCAGATGTCATTATAATAAATATAGATAGACTTGATCTCTTGACTTTCTGGTTCTCTGAACTCTTCACCACAAGTTGCACAAATGTTCTCACAATATCCACTCAGTTAATTCCAGTGGATTCCTTGTCCAGAGGCCTACAAATCTTATTCTGCACATTTAATTCTGCACATCACACATCTTATTCTGCAATTGTTAAACATAATTATTGTCTTATCTTTGAATACTTTATGCAATATGTACTGGTTCACCATAAAAGTATTTTCTGTATGCACTAAAATATCCTTACAAACATCAAAGGCTCGTCAATAAGTGCAGCATTTACCATAATACTTTTTATTTGGTACAATCCTGGACACCATGCACAATATTTGTGTTTCCACTTTGCCCAGTATCCTGATTTGCTCTGAATATTGAATCTCAATTTTTTTCCCGTTCTCACTTGTTGAAGCTACAAATCTTTTTTTTCTAATCCTACATAATCTTGTATCTTGATGTCTTCAATCTATCAATGAACTTGATGTCTTCAATCTATCAATGAGGCAGTGCAGCGTAGGTTCACGAGATTGGTCCCCTGGGATGGCGGGACTGTCATATGAGGAAAGATTGAAAAGACTAGGCTTGTATTCACTGAGTTTAGAAGGATGAGGGGGCATCTTATAGAAACATATAAAATTATAAAAGGACTGGACAAGTTAGATGCAGGAAAAATGTTCCCAATGTTGGGCGAGTCCAGAACCAGGGGCCACAGCCTTAGAATAAAGGGGAGGTCATTTAAGACTGAGGTGAGAAAAACATTTTCACCCAGAGAGTTGTGAATTTATGGAATTCTCTGCCACAGAGGGCAGTGGAGGCCAAATCACTGGATGGATTTAAGAGAGAGTTAGATAGAGCTCTAGGAGCTAGTGGAGTCAAGGGATATGGGGAGCAGGCAGGCATCAGTTATTGATAGGGGACGATCAGCCATGATAACAATGAATGGCGGTGCTGGCGCGAAGGGCCGAATGGCCTCCTCCTGCACCTATTTTCTATGTTTCTATGTAACTCCCAGATTGATTATAATGTTTGTGCCTGAGTGAAGCGAATGGCCTTTCCATCTTGCTCTGCCATTTAATATATTCACAATTTTTTATTTTTTTAAATGTACATGAAATCTAAAGTTCTCTACTGTTTAATTCACTGTATACTTTTTGATAATTTATTCTGAATTGTTTCAGACGACGCAAAGGAACTTCTATTTTGCATAGTGTTTCAAATGCCAAGATGCTGAAAAGAAATGTTGGAAATCAAAGAAATACTGAAAGCCAAAAGAAGGGATATCGCCTTCGAAGGAGAGGGTCTTTGTGTTATAAGGATAATGACTCCATTTCAGTGAAGGCGAAAGTCAAGAAGACTGTGTATTTGTGGAAGGGAAAAACAAATGTTGTCCTCCTGTTTCTAGGTATGTGCTATATATATTTGCAAATTATTTTTGAACAGTTTCTGATAAAAAATCTATTTAGCCCATCATGGTGATATCTTCGAATGTGTGTCCAAAAATTAACTTGATATAGAAAGCATTTTATGAATATCAGATCACAGTGAAAATGGGTGCAGAGTTTTCCTGCTCTGATCAACTACACCCATCTTAAGCATTTTGTGAAAATTGAAAATCTGTGACTTAACTATTAGTTCAGGTAATAGCAAAAGGTTAGAGATTTAAAGTTTGCAGATTACTGTTAAATGCTCCTGAGGGGCACGATTCCACATCAGAATATAATATTTTAGTATTACTGCATGGGTGGAACAATTCTACTGAAGGAACACTATTGCCTGGTGATATTTCAGTTAAATGAAATTGTATGAATCGTGTCAATAAACTTTTTTTAGAATGTTGAAAATTGCCCCTCATACAGTAATTTCTTCCCATTAAAATGAGTTACTAAACCTGTGTGTGGGGGGTGGGGGGGTGTGGAGGAACGACATGCAGAAGCATAAATAAGTAACAGGAGGAAAAAAAAGAATAGGTACTGGGGGAGGGGTGTCAGGGATGTGGAATTAGCCAGTTTAATTTTGAAATAAATAGATGTAGATTTGATGGACCATATTTTGATTCAATAAATGACTGCATTCACAGATAAACAAACTAGAAGATATTTTACAGTAATCATTCTGGAATTAAAAAAAATCTTTCAAGATGAATTTGTTATATTGTTAACTGCGCCACTTAATCATTTTTCTTTCCTTTCTCTCACTCCTTTGGGGAGGAGGAAAGGTGGACATAAAATAAGTGCAGAAGAGAACAAATTCCAACATCTGCACAAACCAAGTTTGTCACTTATCGACAGAAACTGCAGCGCTATCAGGTTACGTCACATAAAGTCGGAAATATCCCGCTTCGACTGAGACGAATGGTATGTTAGTGTTTCTTTTGCTTCCCTCTGATACTGTCCAGCCATCTTAAATAAACAATAAAATATTGTTGTGAAGGTGACTGCAATGGAGTTACAGCTGAGGAATGTTAATTGTGGAACATATTCTGCACAATTTACAAAGTGATCGACTGTCACTTGTAAAAATGTGTTTCAAGCATCGTAGAGTTGTGATTCTCAATATAAGCAATTAAAAGTGATTAAATATTTTCTTCTCCCTTCTCAACCCATCACCAATCCACTGTTCTGTCATTAAGGACTCCATTTGGCATAATTGGGAATACTAAACAGCATTAGATTCCAAATTAAATTCTTAGTCTCAAGTTATGTGATCCTTAGTGCAGCTTTGGCTAGTGTATTGTTTGATTTCATTACTCTCGCACAAGGAGGACGTAAAATTGTGCTCTCAATTTTTATGCATTTACTCCAGGAATGTGGAAGATTGTCAGGCAGAAACAGAATCTTCCCAACAGTCCCACAGAACGGAGGATGATTTGCTTTCACTCTGGCTCTGTGGTGACTGATGACGCCAACGTGAGAACGACAGGCTCTTCCATAATGGCAGAAAGTTACTGACAGGATAGATGGATAGGTAGTTCATGAGATGGTGTGCTCCTTAGTACTTCTCTATGCTTCTGTGTATGAGATTCTCCACACCATCCAGAATGCTCCTTTTCCACCTTGAGTTGTGAACCTGAGATTCCCAACAATCTTACTAAGCAGACTTTGAGCATGTCCTTGAACTCTTTTTCTCTGTTCACCGGCTAACCCGTTTGTGTAAAAGAGTTTAGGATAACATGCCTATTGTTGTGTACAGAAGAACCTAGCCTGCCTAAACGTAGTAAGATCTCAACGTTGGCAATGTTTGCCTGGGAAAGGATGCTGATGTTAGTTGGTTTATCCTTCCAGTGGATTTTTCTAGATTTTTGCAGAAGCAACAATGGTGATATTTTTCCAGTACTTTGGTGTCTATAGTAGTCCGGTGAAAGGGCAGGGATCGATGCTGTGCTTTAGATTTTGAATAGCGTTCCCCCTGCACATTAATAACTTATCAACACATTCTCAATATGCACATGTGAGTGACCATTAATAAAAAAACAAATTACCATAGTTCTCTGTAAAGTGTTATATCAGCAGGATACAGGAGCTGGTGGACCTCTTGATGGTTCCTGGTGACCACGTCTGCAGCAAATTTGATGACTTTGAGTCTGAGCTTCAAAAGTTGTGGCACTTTAAGGACAGGGAGAATTACTTGGATGCTGTATTTCTGGAGGCATTCACATCCATTAGATTAACTGCTTCCAATTTGGTCTGTGGTCAGGAGAAGGAGGGTGTATCATTGTCACCTGGTGCCCAGGTTCGGGACATCTCGACTGACCTGTAGAGGAATTTGGACTAGAAGGTGAAAGATCAGCCATCATGATCCATGTGGGTACCAATGACGCGATGGCTTCTTGGAGCAGATTGTGGTCGAGCCTACAAGGGAAAAGGCTATTCTGAATTTGGTGTTGTGTAATGAATCAAATTTGATTAGGAAGCTTAAAGTAAAGGAACCCCTTGGCAATAGTGAGCATAATATGATAAATTGCATGATCTATATTAACTCTAAACATTTTGTGTCTTTGTTCATAGAGAACCCGTCGTCTCTCAGAAGTAGAGAATGGTAAAAGTAAAGAACTGCTTCTGACCTGCCTGCAAATTCTGCCAGCCTGCCTGCCTCCACTGCATTTAAAAAAAGTCCTTTTCACTTATTTTAGCAATTACCTTCATCTGGTCCTCTTGGTCCTTGGCTCTTCTCACCTCCTTTTAGTCAGGAACCGTTTATTTGCATCTACCCTGTTGAGGTCTTTCAGAATTTTAAATACTCTCTGATGCCTTCCAATCCCCCATTGTTCCTTGGAGAGCAATTTCAACTTCTCCAATCTAATAGCCAAATAACTACTGTTGTGGTATTTTAGTAAATGTTTTGCACACCCATTCTTAAAGCCTTGAAATCTTCTGCAAAAATTAACAAATACACTATTTGCGGCTGAACTGTATTTCAGAAAATGATAATAGTGATTTCCTTGCATTTCTACTCTATGCCTTAAGTCTGAGATCCTGTTTGGATTTTAACCACTTTCTCCATCTGCTCAGTAACTTTAAATAAACTATCTCTATTTATCATCTGATATTGAGACCCTTCTAGTATTATGACTATATTTGCCTCTTATTATTCCCAATAAAACATAACAGTTTATATTGCTTAATGCAATGTTGACCCGAGAGAACTGGAGTGCATGAAAATGTATGTTTAAAAATTACTCTTTAAAAAGTCTTAAAATTACTGAACTTGGACACCTCTGCACACAAGGTGTTAAAAATTTAGAATTCTTTGGCAAACAGTAGATGGTGTGCTATTATTCTGATAGCCAAACATATTAAGGGATATGAACTCAGTCAGCTCCAATCTCATTCCATGGCAGAAGGGGTACAATGCTAAATGGTCCACTAATCCTAAATTGAGCTTAAAGAGAATTTTGATTCAGCAAAATTATATCTGTGCTTTAAGGGTCAAATAACAATTATTTGAAGTTGTCTAATATTTCCTTTGTAATAGAAGATTAGGCAGATAATCTGAGCAAGTGGTGTGAAAGATTCAATTGAGATTGATGTTGTGAAACCTGATTAAAGAGTGAATAAATCAGGAATAGGTGGGCCAGTTTAAACTTAATGCAAGGTGGTTTAAAATGGAAATTAGTTTAGTTTAGAGATACAGCGCGGAAACAGGCACTTCGGCCCACCCATTCCTTGCCGACCAGCGATCCCCGTACACTAACGCTATCTTGCACACTAAGGACAATTTACAATTTTACCAAGCCAATTAACTTACAAACTTGTACGTCTTTGGAATGTGGGAGGAAACCGGAGATCCCGGAGAAAACCCAAGCAGGTCACGGGGAGAACATACAAAGTCTGTACATACAAAGTCTGTACAGACGGCACACGTAGTCAGGATCGAACCCGGGTCTCTGGCGCTGTAAGACAGCAACTCTACTGCTGCGTCACCGTGCTCTTTGCACAGTAACAAGCAAATCTGAGGTGTAATATTCTATATCTTGTGTTTGACCAAATTCTGTAATAGTTCTTTTTAAGTGTATCGCTGCTGGCAAATTCATTTCACTGCACCTTCGGGTGCATGTGATGAATAAAATTGACTTTGGACTTTGACTTCTGAAGTTAGATGTTTCAAGTTCATCTATTAATTCAGAAGATTAAACAAACAGGATGTGAACTGAACTGGAACATAGCCTGGAACTTGAATAATGCGGTGACAGGCAGGAAAGGGTGGGTATGTTGGACCCAGATGAAGTGAATGATGGGCTGATGAAGGGGGTGGGATGAGTAGTTGGTTGATTCTTAGAAGAAAAAAATTGGGAATACCGTTGGCAAAGGACTGCAGCAGCTCAAGAAGGTCGCCCATGCCTTCTCAAGTGCATGTTGAATTGAGCAATCACTGCCAATATTGCTGGTGACTCCCTGTTCCAAAGAAATCAATTTAAAAATAAGTTATTTATTGAGCTCTATTCGCATGTTTGAGACTTGTTAGCTCGTTTAACATTGTAGTACATTTGGTTGTGAATGTTGCGTGGTATTTCTCCAGTGATGATATAAAGTGCAACCACCTCCAAACTAGGATACCATATTCCTTGCACATGTAGATATTTTTGTAGGTCACTGTTGGATTTATGTATATGGAAAACATTTTTGATCCATGAAATCTAAACCAGATCATTTGATCTGTATTTCAATTGTAATTCATTTAGTATATTTAAAACAATGATTAAAGTAAAAAAAGTAAAAATGTTGCATTTCAAAGGAAATATAAATCAGAATTTTAACTGATTTAGTATATGTGAGTTAATAATTGTCCTTTCTTTCCTTTATTTCAGGGATTCCTTGGAAAATCTGTTGAATCTTCAGAATCTATTTGTTTTGATAAGTCAAATGAATTTGGAAATTCCTCCAACACTTCACGCCCTTATCTACGTCCTCGGTTGGTAGAGAACTGGATAGGGCACCACTGCAGACCAGCACACCCTCGTGTACTCGGAGAGTGAAAATTAAGGAGCGATCAAGATGTATCATTTCTTTCAGTGGTGAAAATGAGGAGGATTATGTGTGGAAGAAAAGTGTTGAGCCTTGTGCAAAAGCAAGTACTGACCACGCCAGTGTGGTGGATATCTGCTGCTCCCAGCAGTACAATACATCATACAAGAATTTGCCTCCACAGAATTTTCAGATTGTTCAGAGGTTGTTGGATTGTTGGAAAATAAATCAGATGGAATCAGTGGTTTGAAACTGACCATAATCATGTGGCTTCAGTCAAAAAGTTTGAACCTGTAGCTCCAGCAGCTTCTCATCTCTTTAAAGTACAGAAGAATGATTGGCATCAAACTTCACAGAACTCTTATAACAGTAAGGAATTATTTTCTGCTGACATTGAGCCATCTCAAATATCTAACATGGATGATTTATTGCAAGAAACAAATGATCTAAAAGTACATGTCAGAAATCCTTCAGCAAGGTCTGGATTATTTGACTCTACCTTAAATCTTGACTCAGTAATTAAAAAGGATGGCCATAAATGTGAAAACAGAGCTTCCAACTTGAACATTCAGCCTGTGGTACGACTGGATCGCTTTTCAGCACAAAATTACTTGCATAAAGGTAGGTCATTGACATCGGAAGATGAGTCTTCTAAGGTGAATTCTTTCCAAGATGCTGTTGGAAATAAAGAAGGAATTATTAATAATTTGCAACTAAAATTCATAGCCCCAAAAGGTTTGGTTAAATCTTCTACTGGCTTGCTCATAGGCCTATGCTTCTCTGTCATCTTGAACGACAACAGCACTTGCCACAGAAGGGCAGTTTGATTAGAAATGGCTTAAAAGCATGTCCATGTGATGGCGCTTTGGATGACTATGAATGCAAATTTCAATTGGTGGATAAAGAATGCAAGTGTACAAATAATAGGAGTTTAAAGTCATCTCCACCTACAGTGGATCTGAACGTGCAAGTGGACCAATTAAGTGGGGATTCATTTGTTCCAAATAAGGCAAGGAAAAGGCCTATAATTGACACAGACAACTTGGAACATGTAATTGCTCAACAAAACCTAAAAACATTTTTGAAGGAAAATGGTTGCCAGATGAAAACAAATAAGCTATCTGGCCAAACAAACATCAAAAATGCCTCAAAAATATCGAGTGAGCAGAGCACCTGCACTCGATCAATAATTCATAAAAACATAAAACCTATTTCAGCAACAGTGAAAAGTGCAGAAGAATCCACATCGGATGTACGTGAGCATTCACTTCCGCAAACAACAGAGGTAAGGAAATATAATCTACTGTATACTTGTTCACTGTTTATTGTAACGTGGCTCATACTCTGAAGGCAGATCAACTCTCAACTATTTAATCCGTTCAATGTCTCCAACATAAAAGCAGTGCATATGGAAATAAGTAATTCAGTGCTTCAGATTTTTCTGCCATTCTCAATGTCTGATTTTCTCCCTTGGCCTTTGTACATTGCTATATAACTTAATTCATTTAGTGTCCAATAATCTATTTTTCAGTCTTGTATATACTCCTTGATTCAGCATAATCATTCCAGGAATTTGTTTTCTAGAGATATTTACAGTTTTGTGCAATATATTTCCTTATCACAGCCCTCTTCCTCATTTTCTAAGCCCTAGTTGTAGACAGGGTCTGCCCAAACCTTTCTTAAATCGTTAATTTGAATTTAGAACAGTGGTCTGTGGGCTGAAGATATTGCTGATATTTCTGTGTTGGTGATGTATCAGTGCATGAGCTTTTTTGGGCATTTGTAATGATATTAAAGTGTATAGTGTGTATATTTGAAATCACTTGCACAAGTTGTATTAAGTGTACCAGGTCCATGAATGGCACAGGTCTCAAACATTGAAAGAAAATGTAACCTAAAACATTGAGGTGTTAGAATATGCTTTTTAATCATGTTCAGAGTCCGGTGGTAAGTTTCAAGATTTCATTATTCACAGCTTGCAGTTATATATCCAGGAGAAAGAAGGCAAGACTTACTAACAGACCTGCAGAACAGCTAAAGACTGTGGAATACAAACTGCAAACCACCAGCTTCTTTATTCAATATAAGATAATTAGGAGATATTAGGATATCAATCCCTGTGGTGCTTTTTACTGGCTCAAAACCAATCACTTGTGTTGTGTCCATTCCTTATAGGTCCTGATCCCCGGGGGGGGGGGGGCGGCATGCGGCGTCACACACATTAACCACCCCCCCACAAACACTAACTACCCCCCCGCACACATGCTAACTACCCCCCTTGTTAATATATTAATATTATTAATTTGCTCCTTTTACCCCATAATCGGCCTATCTACTGACGCATAGCCCCCAACTCGCAGGCGCGTCTAGAGAGGGAGGGGGGGTAGAGAGTGAGGGCAGAGGGAGGGAGGGGGGGTAGAGAGTGAGGGCAGAGGGATGGAGGGGGGGAGGGAGAGGGAGGAGGGAGGGGGGGAGAGGGAGGGAGGGGGGGAGAGGGAGGGAGGGAGGGAGAGAGGGAGGGGGGAAGGGGGAGGGAGGGGGGGACGGCCTCGCGGGGCAGGTCCCACTTCGATCGGCGGAGGCGTATGGAGTTGTGTGGGGCTGGTCCCCAAAAATCTTGCACTGTCCGAAAATCCCGCGCATCAACGGCCTGTCGGCCTGCAGGCGCATTGAGGGCGTATGCAGCGTCTTGACCGCGTGGCGTTGCGCAATGACGTCACTGCCCGGCGTGTCGTTGCGTGATGACGTCGCCGTGCGACGTCCAAATTCAGTTGGCCCGCCTCCTGCCCAGCTGATTGGTGAGTATAATGCTGGTGGGACAGGCCCTTTATGCCTCGCACGACAATAACTGCCGCCGCCATGTTCAGGCCGATGACCTCCGGTGACCTCCCGATCTGCAGAGCATTTTGAGAAGGGGGTGGGTTGGAGCGGGCGGGCGTGGGAGTCCAGCTGTGGGCTTCTGACTCTGGAGCGCGCAGGGGATGGGAAGGTCGCGCAGGTGGGCGGGGCTTCACGAGCTGCGCCACCTGTGAGTTCAGCGGAAATGATGTGGAGAAATTCAGCGCGTGAGGAGTCCGCTGCCCCACGATCTGTAGAACAAAGAAGCTACAGCGGAACGCAGCTGTAGTATCTTTGTTCTGCAGAACTTTCTCGATATCTCTGCGCCTTTAGTTCACAGCGGCGGGGGGGTGGGGCCAGGACGCAGGTGGGCCTGGATTGGTCGACATGTGGGCATTGTGACGTCAGCAGCTGCTGATTTAAAGAAAAACAGTAAGTTTGGTGAAGGATTTTATTTAAAATGTGTACAGAAAAATGACCAAATTTAATGAGATGTGGATACGCGAATGTAAAAGTAAAATCGCTAGCGAAATGGTAAAAATCTCGGCGTTTTTGCGTCTGGTTTTTGCGAACTCAAAATGGCATACACCCACACACACACACACAGTTTTAAAAGTATACTAGACCAAGTGCAGACCCGTTGGGTCTGGTCCCCGAAAGTGCTTGACACCCCGGGGTGTTGTTCCCGAACATGCTTCAGACGGGGTGAAAATGGTCGAAAAAATGATGGCGTCGTTTTCGGAAAAAATCAGAGAAAATCGGCGAAAAAAGATGGCGTCGTTTTCGGAGAAAATCGGCTCAGAGAAAATCGGAGACAATCGGAGAAAATCACATGGGGGTGGGGAGGATGGATTTTATTAAAAAAACGTGTACATAAACAGGACCGAATTTAATCAGGAGTGGCTATTCGTAAAGATAAATGTCATCTCTTTGGAAATGGTAAAAAATATGGGCCTTTCCGCGCGCTGTGTGGGGCCAGGGGCGGTATCAAAGGCGGCACAGGTCAAGCAGAACATTGGACGTACAGACGTACAGACGGACGACAGCCAGAGAGTTTTAAAAGTATACTAGACCAAGTGCAGACCCGTTGGGTCTGGTCCCCGAAAGTGCTTGACACCCCGGGGCATTGTTCCCGAAAGTGCTTCAGACCCCGGGGTGAAAATCGCGGAAAAAAGATGGCGTCGTTTTCGAAAAAATCGGAGAAAATCGGGGGGGGGGGAAAGATGCGTCGTTTTCGGAGAAAATCGGCGAAAAAAAGATGGCGTCGTTTTCGGAGAAAATCGGAGACAATCGGAGAAAATCACATGGTGGTGGGGGGGGGGCGATGGATTTTATTAAAAAACGTGTACATAAACAGGACCGAATTTAATCAGGAGTGGCTATTCGTAAAGATAAATGTCATCTCTTTGGAAATGGTAAAAAATATGGGCCTTTCCATGCGCTGTGTGGGCCAGGGGCGGTATCAAAGGCGGTGTACGGACGTACAGACGTACAGACGGACGACAGCCAGATAGTTTTAAAAGTATACTAGACCAAGTGCAGACCCGTTGGGTCTGGTCCCAGAAAGTGCTTGACACCCCGGGGTGTTGTTCCCGAACGTGCTTCAGACCCCGGGGTGAAAATCTGCTGAAAAAAAGATGGCGTCGTTTTCGGAAAAAAATCGGAGAAAATCGGCGAAAAAAAGATGGCGTCGTTTTCGGAGAAAATCGGAGAAAAAAGATGGCGTCGTTTTCGGAGAAAATCGTGGACAATCGAAGAAAATCACATGGGGGTGGGGGGTGGACGGATTTTATTAAAAAGCGTGTACATAAACAGGACCGAATTTAATCAGGAGTGGCTATTCGTAAAGCTAAATGTCATATCTTTGGAAATGGTAAAAAATATGGGCCTTTCCGCGCGCTGTGTGGGCCAGGGGCGGTATCAAAGGCGGCGTACGGACGTACAGACGGACGACAGCCAGAGAGTTTTAAAAGTATACTAGACCAAGTGCAGACCGCTTGGGTCTGGACACCGAACGTGCGTTTGTGGGGGGGGGGGAAGGCTGTGGCGTCACACTAATCGCCCCCTTTCCTCCAAAGCACGTAATCCGGCACCACAAACACACAAACTCATCACACCCCTTGATATTATTTTAATTTTTTAATTTGCTTCTTTTATCCCATCTCCACCCTATCCACTGACGAATAGCCCTCACCTCTCAGATGCGTCTAGAGGTGTTGGGGCAGAGGGAAAATTTAATGTTAGAAAAAAAATTTGGGGAGGACGAGGGTCGAGAGGAAGGGGGAGAGAGGAGAGTGGTGGAGAGAGGTGAAGGGGGGGGGTTGGAGCGGGCGTGCATGAGTCGAGTCGCGGGCTGTGAAGAGAGAAGGGCAGAGAGAGATGGGAGAGACAGAGAGACTGGTACACAAAAAAAAGCTGAGAAACACAGCGGGTGCAGCAGCATCTATTGAGCGAAGGAAATAGGCAACGCTTTGGGCCAAAGCCCATCCTCAGACTGGTTTTCTACCGAAACGTTGCCTATTTACTACGATCCATAGATGCTGCTGCACCCGCTGATGATATACAGTTTTTTTTTGTGTACCTTCGATTTTCCAGCATCTGTAGTTCCGTCTTAAAGACAGAGAGACTGTTGGCGGGCTGTTTTCCCAACGCGTGTTTGCGGGAGGGGGGGTGGGCTGCGGCATCACACTCACACTAACCACCCCCCAAACTCACACTAACCACCCCCAAACGCACTCGGGGGGATGGGGTGAGGGGGGGAGAGGAAGACGGGGTGGGGAGAGAAGAGGGGAGAGGAAGACGGGGTGGGGAGAGAAGAGGAGAGGGGGAAGGAGGGTGGAGAGGAAGGGGGAGAGGAGAGGGGTGGAGAGAGGAAAGAGGATGGGGGAGAGAGGTGAAGGGGGGGGGGGTTGGAGCGGGCGTGCATGAGTTGAGCCGCGGGCTGTGAAGAGAGAAGAGCAGAGAGAGAGAGAGACTGTACACAAAAAAAAGCTGGAGAAACACAGCGGGTGCAGCAGCATCTATGGAGCGAAGGAAATAGCCAACGCTTTGGGTCGAAGCCCATCCTCAGAATGGTTTTCTACCGAAACGTTGCATATTTTCTTTGATCCATAGATGCTGCTGAACCCGCTGATGATATACAGGTTTTTTCTGTGTACCTTCGATTTTCCAGCATCTGCAGTTCCGTCTTAAAGACAGAGAGACTGTTGGCGGGCTGTTTTCCCAACACGCGTTTGCGGGAGGGGGGGGTGGGCTGCGGCATCCCACTCACACTAACCACCCCCCAAACTCACACTAACCACCCCCAAACACACTCGGGGGGAGGGGGGAGGGGGGGAGGGGGGGAGAGGAAGACGGGGTGGGGAGAGAAGAGGGGAGAGGGAGACGGGGTGGGGAGAGAAGAGGAGAGGGGGAGGGAGGGGAGAGGGGGAAGAGGAAAGGGGAGAGATTGGGGAGGGAGAGGAGATCAGGGTGGGTGAGAGGGAGGGGGAGGAGAGTGGGGAGTGGGAGGAGAGCGGGGAGGGCAGAAGGGGGGGAGGGGATGAGGGGAAGGGGAGAGGAGTAGGGGGAGGGAGAGGAGAACAGTGGGGAGTGAGGGGCAGAGGGGTAACGGGGAGTGGTGCAAGAGAGAGGTGAAGGGGGTGGGTGGAAGATGGGGGTGAAGAGGGGTGGTGGAGGGGGAAGAGAGGGTGTGGGAGGGGAGGGAGGGGGAGAGGAGAGGGGGAAGAGTGGGGAGGGAGAGTTGAAGTAGTAGGGGTAGGGACAGTCCATCTGTTTCCCATTCCCTATCACCCCCAATCCTCTTTCTCTATTGCCACACACGTGACGACGCCCTTCGACACAGGCTGCGGGGGTGGGGGGGGAGGGCTGGTGCTGTTGCTGCTGCAAAGGCATATGTAAATTGGTTCATTTCGATTGGACATCTTTGAGCATTGGGCATTGTGACATCACAAAACGGAACCTTCATTAACATTCTATTGCTGAGAGATGTTTTTTTTAAACATTTTGAAATTTCCCCATTCCCTATTCCCCCACACACGTGGCGACGCCTTTCGACACAGGTTGGGGGGGAGGGGCTTGGGCTGTGGGTGCTGCAAAGGCATATGTAAACGGATTCATTTCGATTTGTCACACGTGTCGCAGGGCGTCGCCACGTGTGTGGGGGTGATAGGGAATGGGGAAATTTCAAAATGTTAAACAAACAGCTCTCAGCAATAGAATGTAAATGAAGGTTCCGTTTTGTGATGTCACAATGCCCAATGCTGCGGGGGATGGGGGGGAGGGGCCGGGGCTGGGGCCGCCGCAAAGACATATGTAAATGGATCCATTCCGATTGGACATCTGTGACCATTGTGCATTGTGACATCACACAACGGAATCTTTACTGACATTCTACGGCTGAGCTGTTTTTTAAAACATTTTGAAATGTTTGGTTTGGGGGGGGGAGAGGTATTTTATTTTAAAAAGCGTACCTAAACACGACCAAATTTAATCAGGATCGTCTATTCGTAAAGATAAACGTAACCTCTTTAGAAACGGTAAAAAATATCTGCGTTTCCGCGCGCCGTGTTGTTGTTGCCGAACGTGCTTCAGACCCCGGGGTGAAAATGTGCTGAAAAAAAGATGGCGTCGTTTTCGGAAATAATCGGAGAAAATCGGAGAAAAAAAGATGGCGTCGTTTTCGGAGAAAATCGGGGAAAAAAAGATGGCGTCGTTTTCGGAGAAAATCGGAGACAATCGGAGAAAATCACATTGGGGTTGGGGGGGGGTGGATTTTATTTTAAAAACGTGTACATAAACAGGACCGAATTTAATCAGGAGTGGCTATTCGTAAAGATAAATGTCATATCTTTGGAAATGGCGAAAAACGTGGGCCTTTCCGCGCGCCGTGTGGGCCAGGGGCTGTATCAAAGGCCGCGCGGCAAAGTCAAGCAGGCCGTCAGACGTACAGACGGACGACAGCCAGAGAGTTTTAAAAGTATACTAGACCAAGTGCAGACCCGTTGGGTCTGGTCCCCGAAAGTGCTTGACACCCCGGGGTGTTGTTCCCGAAGGTGCTTCAGAGCCCGGGGTAAAAATCGGGGAAAAAAAGATGGCGTCGTTTTCGGAAAAAATCTGAGAAAATCGGCGAAAAAAAGATGGCGTCGTTTTCGGAGAAAATCGGGGGGAAAAGATGGCGTCGTTTTCGGAAAAAATCGGAGATGGGGGTGGGGGGGGGATGGATTTTATTAAAAAACGTGTACATAAGCAGGACCGAATTTAATCAGGAGAGGCTATTCGTAAAGATAAATGTCATCTCTTTGGAAATGGCGAAAAACGTGGGCCTTTCCGCGCGCCGCGCGGGCCAGGGGCCGTATCAAAGGCCGCGCGGCAAAGTCAAGCAGGCCGTCGGACGTACAGACGGACGACAGCCAGAGAGTTTTAAAAGTATACTAGACCAAGTGCAGACCCGTTGGGTCTGGTCCCCGAAAGTGCTTGACACCCAGGGGTGTTGTTCCTGAACGTGATTCAGACCCCGGTGGTGACAATCGGTTGAAAAAAGATGGCGTCGTTTTAAAAAAAAATCGGAGGAATTCTGGGAAAAAAAGATGGCGTCGTTTTCGGCGAAATTCGGCGAAAAAAAGATGGCGTCGTTGTCTTTGAAAATCGGAGACAATCGGATAAAATCACATTGGGGTTGGGGGGGGGGATGGATGACACCCCGGGGTGTTGTTCCCGAACGTGCTTCAGACCCGTTGGTTGAAATCGACGAAAAAAAGATGGCGTCGTTTTTTGAAAAAACTCGGGGAAAAAAAGATGGCGTCGTTTTCGGAGAAAATCGGAGACATTCGGAGAAAATCACATTTGGGTTGGGGGGGGATGGATTTTATTAAAAAACGTGTACATAAACAGGACAGAATGTAATCAGGAGTGGCTATTCGTAAAGATAAATGTCATCTCTTTGGAAATGGCGAAAAAGGTGGGCCTTTCCGCGCG
>CM075977.1:339005600-339098288 GCA_038087875.1 Malacoraja senta | reverse complement strand
TCTTAAATTGTGGCCCCTGGTTCTGGACTCCCCCAACATCGGGAACATGTTTCCTGCCTCTAGCGTGTCCAAACCCTTAATAATCTTATATGTTTCAATAAGATTCCCCCTCATCCTCCTAAATTCCAGCGTATACAAGCCCAGTCCCACCATCCCGGGAATTAACCTTGTGAACCTACGCTGCATTCCCTCAATAGCAAGAATGTCCTTCCTCAAATTTGGAGACCAAAACTGCACACAATACTCCAGGTGTGGTCTCACTAGGGCCCTGCACAATTGCAGAAGGACCTCTTTGCTCCTATACTCTGTTGGCGGCGCGACTCACGTTGCAGCGGCCTCTGCAGTCCGTCTGTCTTTTTATTTTGTTTTGTTTCGTTTGAGTTTTGTATAGTGGTTTTTTTTTTAACTGGGTATGTGTGGGGGGGCGGGGAAACTTTTAAAATCTTTTCCCTGCACGGAAGACCCGACCTTTCTCTGTCGGGTCTCCGTTGTCGTTGGGGCTTAGTACCGTGGAGCGGCCTCCAACCGGAACGACCTGGGGCTCCAGTCGCGGAGCCTGCGGACTACTCACCATCGTGGAGCTGGCCGAGTTCGGAGCGAGAGGAGCTGTGGTGGCGCGCTGCTGCTACCCGACCCCGGAGATTCGGAGGCTTCGGCCGCAGGTCTGGTGGATGGTGGCATCGGGAGCTCGCGGGTCCATGGTGGGAGATTTCGGGGCTCCCGCAACGGCAGCTACTCCCGCCCGAGTTGCGGGGGTGGGGATGACCTGGAGCGGGGTCTGACATCGCCCGGCGCGGCATTGGTGGCCGTGGGACTTGCTGGCGCTACCGGGGGCTACAACATTGGGACCCGGAGCGTGGCCTTGCATCGCCCGGCGCGGCTTTAATGGCCGCGGGACAATCTACAATCGCCCGCCGGGGGCTTTGACTTTGACATCGGGAGGAGAATGTGGAGTGCAGGGGAGAGATAAGACTTTGCCTTCCATCACAGTGAGGAGGAGATTCACTGTGATGGATGTTTGTGTAAATTGTGTTGTGTCTTGGTTCTTTTTACTTGTTTGTATGACTGCAGAAACAGAATTTTGTTTGAACTTAGGTTCAAATGACAACAAATAAATATCTATCTATCTATCTATCTACTCAACTCTTGTTATGAAGGCTAACATGTAATTCACTTTCTTCACTGCCTGCTGTACCTGCATGCTTACTTTCATTGACTGATGAAACATTCGGCATATCAAATCTAATCTGCCATTCAATAATGGCTGATCTATTTTTCCCTCAACCCCATTCTCCTGCTTTCTCACCTTAATCCCTGACACAAGTACTAATCAAGAATCTATCTATCTCTGCCTTAAAAATATCCATTTACTTGGATATTCTGTGGCAATGAATTCATTGCCACAGAATGGCAATGAATTCCACATTCCAATGAATTCCACAGATTCACCATCCACAGACTAAAGAAATTCCTCCATCTCCTTCCTAAAAGAACATCCTTTAATTCTGAATCGATGACCTCTAGTCCTAGACTCTCCCACTAGTGGAAACGTCCTCTCCACATCCACTCTATCCAAGCCTTTCACTATACTGTAAGTTTAATTCTTCTAAACTCCAGCAAATATAGGCCCAGTGCTGTAAAATGCTCATCATATGTTAACCTAATCATTCCTGGGATAATTCTTGTAACCCTCCTCTGGACCCTCTCCAGAGCCAGCACACCCTTCCTCGGATATGGCGCCCAAAATTGCTCATAATATTCCAAATGTTGCCTGACCAGCAGCTTATACTGTACAATTACTGTATACATTACATCCCTGATTTTGTATACTGTACATGCCCTCTTGAAATAAATGCTACCATTGCGTTTGCTTTCTTTACTACTGATTTGACTTGCAGATTAACTTTTTGGTTAGCACCAGCAATCCCAAGTCCCTTTGCACCTCCGATTTCTGGTTTCTCTCCCCATTTAGAAAATAATCTATGCCTTTATTCCTGCAACAAAATGCATGACTCAACACTTTGTTACACTATATTCCATCTGCCACTTGTCTCAATACAATTAATTTCATACTGTAAATTAATGTTGCTTTTATTTTAACCCCTTGAGCATTGAACATAATGTAGTTGTGACTTGAATTTGTTACCTGGATCATTTTAATGATGCTGCAGTGAAGCTGTTGTGTATTCAAAAGTTTTTCAAACAAAATAAACATTACTTTGTCATCAAACTTGCCATTAATGTTGAGATCAAGTTGGTAACGAGTTTGATTTTTAGTGTTGCTTTTTTTTCCAGTTATTACGCCTTTGAAATTGGACCAAAGCATTCTTGACCTTGCAAGTCCATTACAAAAAATAAATAGCTGCGATCAAAGCGATTTGGTTGCACCGCAGGATAGGTTGATTTTGATGGAAAATGTATCTGCAACACCAATTTGCAAAAGCATTCGAAGATCCAAATCATTGAGATGTTCCTTGATGGTGGGTATAGAGATCTAGCAAGAAATATGGCTAGATTTTACAGATATTAACTTTATATAAAATGCAAGAAAGTATACAAACTTTGACTAATGGATTAAAATTAAGCATTTTGCTTTTTTATTGGAACAATTATGGATCTGCACAGTCAATATATTGCACACCAACATTCATTTTATATTTGAACATTTGAAAGAATTATCTGGAATTTTTAAAGCCAAAAAATAGTGAATCATAATATGTTTGCATTTGTCTACTGAAAGATGCACTAAAATACTGAGCAAGTCCGTGTTTTTTGATCTGATCTGTTTTCAGCATGGTTACATGCTTCGTCAGCCCAGTTTGACGTTTGTGATGTCATTCACAAATTTTATTAAAGTTTGCAAATATATACTGTGCTGATAAATAATTTGACCATTTTGAAATGGTCCGACCGTTATAGTTATCTTTGAATATGCTGTGGCATTTAATGATGGCCATTTGCACTAATTTATTTTCTATGCTATTTGGAAAGGGGCATTAATGCTGGCCTTGCCAGTGACATCTGCATCCTGCAGGTGAGCGAATGAAAGCATAAATGGAATGTGCTAGATTTTGTGGCAGGACGAGAAGTACGAAGAAAGTGGAAGGTTGAACAGCTTCATGAAAATTTTAGTATTTTTAAGCCACAATTATTCAGTTGCAGAATATGAATACTTGAATACTGGATAATGTAATGCCAAAAAAAATAGTTACATCTCTGAAGCCATGCAGCAACTTTTTGGGACTTTATACTTGGCATGTAGGACGACACTTGGAATCCTAAAGTATTAAAAAAATTATTGCAGTTTTAACTTTTCCTGCAAAGAATCTGGCACTGTCCACGAAGATATTTAAAATGTTTTCTGGTCCTGTTATTGTTAATAAAATTGTATATCAATTGGTCAGCTTATTTTCGCTTTGACACCATTTAATTAAAATTGAAAGTTTTGCCTTTTCCATGGAGCAATTATATATTAAAATATTGCGCACTGACTATCATTTTGTATTTTAACCTGTGAAATCAAGTAATATGGCAAGAATTAATATTAATTCATGATAAACATTAAGCTGCAAATATTTAAAATGCATTATAACTTTTTTCAATTATCCTACAGGAACAATTTTCATCTGAATTATTACAGCCAGTGATGCTAACAGATGAAGAGAAAATATACCATGAATGTCATCAAAATGGACCAATTTCCTTTAACAAATGCATACCATTAGCCAAACTCAGGAAGTGTAAAAAAATTGGAGAGGGAGTCTTTGGGGAAGTGTTTCAGACAATAAACAATGATGGAATTGATGTGGTCTTCAAGGTACTTCAAGTGATAATTTCATAGAGAATGTAAAGTTACCAGAATTTTGATTTGAAAATGCATTATTACTGCAACATCTTCACTACTGTCTTAATCATGTGATTCTGTATCCTACGATAGTGAGAGCACCTTCACCAGAAGGTCAGCAGTGATTCAATAAGCATCTTGTCATTTCAAGAATGGCAAAAATGTTGGCATTGGTAGGAATAATGGGATCCTGAAAAGTGAATAAGTAATTGATACAGGGAAAGGGAAGATTTGGAGGGATATGGACCAAAGGCAGATAAATGTGACTAGCGAAGTATGCTAGCTTAGGCTGCATTGGAAGGTGGAGCGAAGGACCTGTTTCCGTTCTATCATCTTTATGAATCTCATTAAGTTAACTCGATATTAACGTAGAAACAAAATGCTGGAGTAACTCAGCAGGACGGGCAGCATCTCTGGAGAGAAGGAATGGGTGACGTTTTGGGTCGAGACCCTTCTTCAGACTGGCAGAATAACATGAAGGTTGATCTTGTGTCATTTCCACTTTCCTACTTGGTCCCCATAACCCTTGACACGTATTTAAAAAATATTGAATTACTCAGTTTCTACAGCTTTTCAGATTCTTGAATCAGAGAGAAGTATTCCAGAATGCAAAGGAGATTCAAGGCTTTTGTTTAATGTTCCCAATGAGTTTCAGTTCCCAAATTTTAAAAATATATTTTTTGGGAGGAAAATATACCTTTTGGTTCTACTGCATGTAGCTTATCTCATTTATTTGCACTCTCACCCCTTGAGTCAATAGGTTGAGATTTCAGGATCTGCTATAACAGTTCGGCCAATCTAAAGATGCCACTGCCACAGTACTAAATGTCCTAAAAGTCTACAGCATTGTCAAAGTTGCTTTCCTTTGGTTGAGATTTTAAAATTGGTCTGCCTATTGATGCCCTATATAGTGCTTTAAAATATGATGGCATTGAAGAAAATCAAAGCAAAACCTTGAACAATTAGCAATATCAAAATAATACAGATTCATTAGTCATTTGTTTGATTGACAATTTTGCGTAAATACTTTGTGCAAAGTAGCTGGTATATTTGATTCTGTAATGGCCTGGATCCAACTGAATTTTTCTCATTGCCAATGGTCTCCACTTGCCCAAACATACCCAAGTTGGGTATAAAAGCCCAAATATGTTGATGTAATTCTGAGTCTCGAAGACTGGAGTTTGTGTGCTGATGTGTGAACATCACTTGTTAAAACTAGTAGGTATTTTAATTTATAAATGTCCATGATCTATAAAGACATTTAAAGTATTAAAATTACTTTAAATCATAAAATTAATTATTATATTTTAAATATTTAAATGCTGTAAACACTATGAATTTATTGATTCTTCAAATCAATGGGACCCTCTACTTTGTGAAATTGGAGAGCCAGATTCTCCAGGGTAATGTTGTGATGCCAGTAATTGCTTAATGTGGTAACATTCATTTCATTGGAAAAGAATATTCCTTTCTCCTTTGTTTTCCATTTGTCTAACCTTCCTCCCATGAATTATTTTTAATCTTGTTATTTTAACTCATGCTATCTTTTGATTAGCTCAAAGCTGTATGCATCATCATTTCGCCATGAAAGATTGATTTTGGTGGATACCAATTACTAGCTTTTATTTTGTACTGATTGCTTTAATTTGCGATCTAAGTTTTCATTAAAGATGCATTAATTTGAATTATATTCACTCCAGCTCAAGACTAAGGAATTCAAATGTTAGCCATTTAGCTCTGAGCCTGCTCCGCCACAATAAAACCACAGATAATCTTCTACCACAATATAGTAAAACTTAATCTAGTGCGCTTGGCATTTTGGTGCTGAACTGACAGAAGTCCAAGACTATTGGATATTATTCTAATATTAGTCCAAAATACCTTTTTATTTTAAGATGTTCTGCAGGAGAATATTAAATGTTCAATGAAGCTGCTACGTTTAAAGAGAGCATGGGAAATAAAGCCCCAGTAGGTTTAAATGGAATGTGGAAACCATCCTAGGTGGGTTTAAACAGACTACCAGAGTCTGGTGCTGATGTGTGGACAGGGAGTGCAGAACCTGGGGTTCATTGAGTGACTGGGGTTCATGACAAAGATCACTTAGTTAACTTGATTAACACAACCATCCTGAGAGTAATTGGTTATAGATTCTCAGAATGTTACTATACTATCTCCTTACCCTATCTTCAGATGCCCCAATGATCCATAGAAACATAGAAAATAGGTGCAGGAGGAGGCCATTCGGCCCTTCGAGCCAGCACCGCCATTCATTGTGATCATGGCTGATCGTCCCCTATCAATAACCCGTGCCTGCCTTCTCCCCATAGTCCTCGACTCCACTAGCCCCTAGAGCTCTATCTAACTCTCTTAAATCCCTCCAGTGATTTGGCCTCCACTGCCCTCTGTGGCAGGGAATGCCATAAATTCACAACTCTCTGGGTGAAAAAGTTTTTTCTCACCTCAGTCTTAAATGACCTCCCCTTTATTCTAAGACTGTGGCCCCTGGTTCTGGACTCGCTTAACATTGGGAACATTTTCCATGCATCTAGCTTGTCCAGTCCTTTTTATAAGTTTCTATAAGATTCCCCCTCATCCTTCTAAACTCCAGTGAATACAAGCCTAGTCTTTTCAATCTTTCCTCGTATGACAGTCCCGCCATCCCAGGGATCAATCTCGTGAACCTACGCTGCACTGCCTCAATCACAAGGATGTCCTTCCTCAAATTAGGAGACCAAAACTGTACACAATACTCCAGATGTGGTCTCACCAGAGCCCTATACAACTGCAGAAGAACCTCTTTACTCCTATACTGAAATCCTCTTGTTATGAAGGCCAACATTCCATTAGCTTTCTTCACTGCCTGCTGTACCTGTAAGCCACCTTTCAGTGACCAATGTACAAGGACGCCCAGATCTCGCTGCACCTCCCCCTTACCTAACCCCATTGAGATAATAATCTGCCCCCTTGTTTTTGCCGCCAAAGTGGATAACCTCACATTTTTCTATATTATACTGCATCTGCGAAGCATCTGCCCACTCACTCAACCTGTCCAGGTCACCCTGCAACCTCTTCACAGCTCACACTGCCACCCACCTTTGTGTCATCCGCAAACTTGCTAGTGTTGATCCTAATTCCCTCTTCCAAATCATTAATATATATGGTAAACAGTTGTGGCCCCAACACCGAGCCTTGCGGCACTCCACTCGCCACTGCCTGCCATTCTGAAAAGGACCCGTTCACTCATACTCTTTGCTTCCGGTCTGCCAACCAATTTTCTATCCATGTCAACATCCTACCCCCAATACCATATGCTCTAATTGTAGTCATCAGTCTCCCGTGCGGGACCTTATCAAAGGCTTTCTGAAAGTCTAGATACACTACACCCACTGGCACCCCTTCATCCATTTTACTTGTCACATCCTCAAAAAATTCCAGAAGATTAGTTAAGCATGATTTCCCTTTCATAAATCCATGTTGACTTGGACTATTCCTTTTACTGCTATCCAAATGCCCCATTATTACCTCTTTAATAATTGACTCCAGCATCTTTCGCACCACCGAAGTCAGGCTAACTGGTCTGTAATTCCCTGTTTTCTCTCTAGCTCCTTTCTTGAAAAGTGGGATAACATTAGCTATCCTCCAATCCACAGGAACTGATCCTGAATCTATTGAACATTGGAAAATGATCACCAATGCTACCACTATTTCTAGAGCCACCTCCCTGAGGACCCTGGGATGCAGACCATCAGGGGATTTATCATCCTTCAGTCCCATTAGCCTACCCAATACTATTTCTCGCCTAATGAAAATTTATTTCAGTTCCTCTACCCCCTTGGATCCTCTGTCCTCCAGTACATCTTGGAGATTGTTTGTGTCTTCCTTAGTGAAGACAGATCCAAAGTACCTATTCAACTCTTCTGCCATTTCCTTGTTGCCCATAATAATTTCACCCGTGTCTGCCTTCAAGGGACCCACATTTGACTTTGCTACTCTTTTTCCCTTAACATATCTAAAGAAACTTTTACTGTCCTTTATATTCCTGGCCAGCTTCCCTTCATACTTCAACTTTTCAGCCCGTATTGCCCGTTTTGTTTCCTTCTGTTGTCCTATGAAAGTTTCCTAATCCTCTGGCTTCCGGCTACTCTTTGCTGTGTTATACATCTTTTCTTTTAGTTTTATTCTATCCCTAACTTCTCTTGTCAGCCACGGTTACCTCCTACTCCTCTTAGAATCTTTCTTCCTTTTTGGAATGAAATGATCCTGCGTCTTCCGGATTATGCCCAGAAATTCCTGCCATTGCTGTTCCACCGTCATTCCTGCTAGGATCCCTTTCCAGTCTACTTTGGCCAGCTTCCCTCTCATGCCTTCATAGTCCCCTTCGTTCAACTGCATCACTGCCGATTTAACGTTCTCCTTCTCAAATTGCAGATTAAAACTAATCATATTATGATCACTACCTCCAAGCGGTTCCTTTACCTCGAGTTCTCTTATCATATCTGGTTCATTGGACAACACTAAATCCAGAATTGCCTTTTCTCTGGTCGGCTCCATTACAAGCTGCTCGAAGAATCCATCTCGGAGGCATTCTACAAACTCTCTTTCTTGGGGTCCTGAACCAACCCGATTTTCCCAGTCTACCTGCATATTGAAATCCCCCATCACCACAGTGGCATTACCTTTGTTACATGCCAGTTTTAACTCCTGCCGCAACTTAAACCCTACATCCGGGCTACTATTTGGGGGTCTGTAGATAACACCAATTAGTGTCTTCTTGCCTTAACAATTCCTCAACTCAATCCACAGTGACTCTACCTCGTCAGTCCCTATGTCTTCCCTCGCAAGGGACTGAATTCCATCCCTCACCAGCAGAGCTAGCCCCCCTCCTCTGCTCACCTGCCTGTCCTTTCTATAGGATGTATAACCCTGAATATTAAGTTCCCGGGCCCGATCCTCCTGCAGCCACGTATCAGTAATCCCCACAATGTCATATCTACCAACCTTTAACTGAGCCTCAAGCTCATCTACTTTACTTCTTATACTTCGCGCATTCATATACAATACTTTTAATTCCTTACGCATCTCACCTTTCACATCGATCCCAATTATACTTGGCCATACCTCCTATCCCTTTGTGAGCTTCCTTTCCCGTTAATTCTGGGGTCATTAACCATCCCTTTACTCTCTTTCCGTTTAACTCCATCCTCGACTATCCCATTTGACACCCCACCTCCCTTATTCAGTTTAAAACCACCTGTGTAGCAGTAACAAACCTGCCTGCCAGAATGCTGGTCCCCCACCTGTTAAGATGCAATCCGTCCCTTTTGTACAGTTCCCCCTTACTCCAAAACAGATCCCAGTGATCTAAGAATCTAAATCCCTGCCCCCTGCACCAGTTCCTCAGCCACACATTCAGGTCCCGTATCTCCCTGTTGCTGCTCTCGCCAGCACGAGGAACTGGAAGCAAACCGGAGATAACAACCCTGGAGGTCCTGCTTTTCAGCATTTTTCCGAGCTCTCTAAAGTCACGCTGCAGAATATTCATCCCCTTCTTTCCGACATCGTTTGTGCCGACATGCACTACCACGTCCGACTGTTCACCTTCGCCCTTGAGGATTTTCTGCACTCTGTCCGTGACATCCTGGATTCTGGCACCAGGAAGGCAGCACACCATCCTCGAATCCCGTCTGTTGCCGCAGAAACCCCTGTCCGTACCTCTCACAATGGAGTCTCCAACTACAATGGCGTTGCCTGACGTTGGCCTCTTTGGTTTTGGCTCAACTGCCCTTTTTGCTTCGCAAGCCAGTCCACCGCTCAGTGTGATAACGTCTTCTGTCCCGACAGCTTCTAAGTGGGTGAACCTGTTCACAAGAGGTACAACACCAAGGGACCTTTGCATTCCAAGTTTCCCTCCCTTTCTCACCGTCACCCACTTTTTCTCTTCCAGTACCTTAGGTGTAACAATATTACTGTATGACTTGTCGAGGGACGACTCAGATTCTCAGACGAACCTGAGGTCATCCACTTGCTTCTCCAGTTCCCCAACACGGTCCTTCAGGAGCTGTACCTGGATGCACTTCTCACATTTGTAGCAGCCAGAGGCAGCAGCAGTGTCCTTGACCTCCCACATACTGCAAGCATCACACTGAATCAGCTTGCTTGACATCTCCTTCTTTCGTCTCTCCCTTTCCAGCGTTTTGCGAAGCCTCCTCGCCAAAGACTCGCACTTTTCTCACAGGACACTTCCCTCACAAGGCCACTCCCTAAGAGCCGTCTTGCTTATATTGACTGCTAAATTGCCTAGTTTACCAATTTACAAACCAAATTCCTCAGTTTTAAACTGTTTTCCCCCTCTGACTCACTTCTAACTCTCCTCCCACTCGGGCTAGAGCCAATCAGTGTTTTCTCCTGCTTCTCTTTGTTGCTGTTGCTTCAAAATCCACGGGAGCTCCGAGTTCCAGAAATGTATTTCAGTTTTGAATGTAATTAATGACCAAGTCTCAAAGCACTCTTAGGTGGAGACTTTCAAAGATTCCCTGCACTTTAATTGACGGAATTGCTTCTAATTTAATTCCCAGATGATCTCCTTTTTGTTTTCTGGACTTTTCCGGGTAGAAGGGAAAACATCTGTCCAGTCAAGCCCTCTAAGTCTCCTTAACATAATTTCTCATTCCTCTAAACTGAAGAAAGTGATCTATTCAATGCGATCTGTGCTTGTATGATTAACCTGCCATCTCCTGAGGCAATATGGTGAACTTTTGCTACACTTTGTAGTAGGCTCCCGTTGGTCATGACTGACCATGGGTGATGCATCGTAGTTGTTGGCTGCTTGCTCCAAACCTCGGCCAGACCAGCGTTGCTTATGGCTGAAGAGACCAATGCAGGAGTGACAGTCTCTGTTGCAAAGGTCACATTTGTGTGTGGTCTCCTGTATGTTAAAGTTGCTGCGCTCCTTTCTGCGTGCCCACTGGTGAACTTTTGCTGCACTTGTGTATCATTCATAAAGCAGTGTAGATCAGGAACTGGTCCTTTGGCCCACAATATCAATGCTCATATGATGCCATGTAAATTAATCTCCTCTCTAGGTAATGAGACCCAAATTCTACACACTACTCCAGGTGTAATCTTCCCAAGGTCCTATTTAATTGTAGTCAGACAATGTTTTTACTAATGTAGTGTATAACCCACTTTTTCCCCATATTGTACTCCATCTGCCATATTGCCAGTGATATGAGCAGTATATGCCCCTGTCCCACTTAGGAGACTTAAACAGCAACCTCTGGTGACCTTGCCCGCCACCCAAGGTTTCCATGAGGTCATGGAGGTTTTGGTCACTCTCTCCCTAATGGTCGAAAGTGGTTTCCGCGTGGTCGAGGCTTCATCTAGGTTGCTGCTATTTTTCTCATCATGTTTAAAACCGGCCTCGACTAAAATTAGGTTGCCGTTTTAATAATCGATAATATTTTAGTCACAGGTCGAGTCGAAGCCGGTTTTCTTCATAGTCGAGGAAGGTTTTCAACATATGCATGGGAGGTGGTAGGAGGTTGCAGGTCACCTCAACCTTGTTTTTTTTTTTTTTGGGTGGCTGGCAAGGTCACCAGAGGTTGCTGTTTAGGTCTCCTAAGTGGGACAGGAGCTTTAGGCTATTTGACCTCTAGTCCTAGACTCTCCCACAGGAGGAAACATTCTACACACTACTCCAGATGTAATCTTCCCAAGGTCCTATTTAATTGTAGTGAGACATCCCTGTACTTTTATTGAAATATTTTTGTAATACATGCCACCATCAAGTACTATTATTTACTTTCCCAATTTCCTACTGCATATGCATGTTCATTTTTAATAATCCGCACACAGTTGGTGCCCTTTAACTTCAAGATTTTCCAATCTTTCCCCATTTATAAAAATGCATTTGTGTTTTTACTAATGTAGTGTTTATATAACCCCACTTTTTCCCCATATTGTACTCCATCTGCCGTATTGCCAATGATTGGAGCAGAATTAGGCTATTTGGCCTCTAGTCCTAGACTCTCCCACTAGAGGAAACATCCTCTCCACATCCACTCTATGCAAGCCCCACTCACTCAACTTCTTTATATCTCTTTGAATCCTCTTTTTACTCATTTCATTACTCACTCCCCAATAATCTCTACGTTGATGATGACATGAAATTGTTATATTGGTTCCCTCAGCTAAATCATTTAGATGAAGTTTGAAGAAGGGATCCAACTTGATATGTCACCTATCCATGTCCTCCAGAGATGCTGCCTGAGTAATACTCTTTGTTTTTTTCATTAATATAGAATGTGAAAAGATTTGGACAGCTATCCATGTGTTACTCTGCTGTCAACCAGAAAAGGACCTTTTATTCCCAACACTTCATGCTAGTATTTCACCCCAATTCTGTGCCCTAACCTTGTTCAGTGACCGTATGTGTGGGACCTTTTGAAAATTCTATATTGCATCCGCATCTGCTGTACTAGATACCTTCAATAGAGTGAACATGATTTCCCTTTCAAAAATCAATGCTGAATATTATCTTCAACATATCTTGATGTTGCATCCTGTATTATAGGAAATTAGGAAAATGATGCCAACTGTGTCTGGCTAACAGGTTGATTGCTTTGATTTCTTTCTGCCTCCTTTCTTATAAAGTAGATTTGCACTTCCTCAAATCTGCAGGAACCTGTCAACAATATGTAAATTTTTGGAAAATGATGGCCATTGCAACACTAAAATCAATCCTTTGTTACCACAGCATAATTGTATTCGAATTCCAGAAACCTACTGGATAATGCAAGGCCTAAACAATAGATGTGGAAAGGAGGTTTACAAAAATGGGAGAGTCTAGAACCCGAGGACACAGCCTCAAAGTACAAGGACGTATCTTTGGAATGGAGATGAGGATGACTTTATTCAGCCAGAGACTGGTGTACCTGTGGAATTCATTGCCACAGACGGCAGTGGAGACCAAGGCACTGGGTATTTTTAACGAGGAATTTGATAGTTTCTTGATAAGTAAGGGTGTCAAAGGCTATGGGGAGAAGGCTGCAAAATGGGGTAAAGAGGGAATAATAGATCAGCCATGATTGAATGGTGAAGACTCGAGGGGCTGAATGGCCTAATTCTGCTCCTGTGTCTTATGGTCTAAGAATCAGTAATAGATTAATTCTGGTAAATAATTAAAGAGGAGCATAAATGAGATTTCAGCTGGTGTGCTTTACTTTGTATCAATCTGGAACCCTGCAAGTGGATGTCAAAACTGAGGAGATGATTTTTAAAAGCAAAAGTTTTGTTTGTGTTTTGCTGTGTTTAACTGTTGCATGTTTGGATAGTCAGATGTTCTGTATATGTAAATGTGGTTGCTTAAAACATGCTATTTACTTGTCAGATGCTTGGCTACTAAGTGTTTGGGACCACCTTTATGTTTAATTATCCACACTAAAGTGAAGAGTATTTTTCATATCCCAAATAATCAAAATTTGACTTTCAGATAGTCCCAATTGAAGGAGAGAAATATGTGAATGGAGAACCACAGAAGAAGTTTGAAGAGATTCTTTCTGAAATAATGATTTCCAAGTAAGTGTTTTTTGTGATCAATATAAACCCCCCCAAATTGGTTGACATTACTGGTAAATGGACTATATCTCCTGCAAAATACAGTACTGGATGAACTCAGCAGGTCAGGCAGCATCTGGGGAGGAAATTGACAGGTGATATTTTGGGTCAGGACCATTCTTGAGACTCTGAAACTGGACGTGACCTGCATTACTCTCGTGTTATTGTGCAGAAAGCTGAGTATAAATGTTATCGTTACTATTTAAAATAAACCTTTGACTAATTTTGTTGATACAGGCGTATTATTTTAGGAATGTGCACTGTTCTTGGTAGAAAATATATTGCCTGCAACTGATTGACAATTGTAACAAAATATGTTACTGGACAGGTAATCCTGAGGTCAGGGATGATGATCTGCACGCTTGAATTCATTTCTCATTGAGGCAGCTGAAGAATTAACATTTTATTTGGGAGTAATAGTAAGTTAATTATTTTTTTTAAATGGTCACATTCACAATAATCCTCGGGGAGGATTTTTATCCCCAGTCTAGCCTATCTGTAGACCAACAGCAATGGATTTGTTCTTCTAAGATCACGATGAAACAACTGATCAAGTCATTAGATTGTGTCTGAATCCCCACTAGGTGGTGTGGGAGTGCTTTCACTGACTCTGCCATTGGGGAGTTAAATGAATGATCAATACTCTCCTTGCAAGCAATACCCAAAGACCATGTCTTTTTTTGAAAAAAGGAGATTCTGAAGAAAGGTCCTGACCCGAAACACCGTCTCTCCATTTCCCTCCACAGATGTTGCCTGGCTCACAGAATTCCTCCAGAACTTTATTTTTTGCTGAAGTTTCCAGCATTTGCAATCTCTTGTGTCTCTGCACTTCGTATGTACTTATACCCAGTTATATTTACAAAACTGAAATTTTAATTCTTTTAACCAAAATGTGATAGTTTGGTGTGAAGTTATCAGCTTTGCTTCGAGGTTATTCACGAGCATTGCGGAAAATGCTAACATAACGGAGTTCAAAGGTGATTGAATGGTCTGCCATTTACCATGAGGGGCCCCGTTTGGAGCAGCTAGTTTGTGGCTCTGCTTGGATGCTCCTGCATACTTGCCGCTGTTATTTTGATTGGTTGATCTAGTGGATCTCCTCTCAACGTGGACTGCAGAGCTGAAAGGAGGAGGGGCACAGGAGACTTGGAAAACAATGGTAGAATACCAGTAGATTAGTTTCAAGAAAGACTAGAGCTGAAAGAGGGAGGAGCAGCATGGGAGAAAAATGGCCATTAGTTTCTAGAGGTGAAATCTAGGGGTTCATAAAAGCAAGGTGGGAACTTGCAGAGTGGCTATTTTTAGGAGAGGCTGTGCCTTAGGCAAAGTGCTGTGATTGATAATTTGTGCTGAGGTTTTGGTGCAGGAGGCATTAGTGAGGAGACTGAGAAGAGGGTAAAGGGAAGATAGGATGAAATTGTCTTGACTTTTCCTTTTCGTCTTAGCACGGCCAGGTTGGCAGTGGGGGGCAGTAGTAAGCCCCTGCCATTTGGCCCATCAAGTCAATCTATCTTTCCCTCTTAACCCCATTGTCCTGCCTTCTCCCCATAATCCCTGACACCCGTGTTAATCAAGAATCTATCTCTGCCTTAAAAATATCCATTGATATCCTCTAGAGCCTTCTGTGGCAATGAATTCCACAGATTGACCACCTTCTGACTAAAGAAATTCCTCCTCATCTTCCTAAAGGAATGTCCTTTAATTCTGAGGCTACGTCCTCTGGTCCTCGACTCCCCCACATGTGGAAACATCCTCTCCACATCCACTCTATCCAGGCCTTTCGCCATTCGGTAAGTTTCAATAAGGTTTCCCCTCATCCCTCTAAACTCCAAGACAGGAGATTCTGTGGCAGCAAATGGGACTCGAGGATGGTGTGTTGCCTCCCTGGTACCAGGGTCGAGGATGTCTCTGAGTGGTTATAGAACATTCTCAAAGAATGGAAAATGGTGTTCAATTCATATGCATGAGGTATTGCATTTGGAAAGTCAAACTAGTTAGGACTTTCACCATGAACGGTAGGGTCCTAGGAAGTGTTGTAGAACAGAGGGAACTTGGAGGTTAAGTACATGGTTTCCTGAAAGTGGAATCACAAGTTGATAGGGTGGTGAAAAGGGATTTTGGCACACTGCATCAGTCAGGGCATTGAGAGTAGTAGTCGGGATGTCATGTTGCACATGTACAAGATGTGTAAAGGGCCAGTCCCACTTTCACGACATAATTCACGATCTCTGCCGAGTTTGCCCTTGACTCGTACTCGCAGCATGGTCGTCACAAGGTCGTAGGTAGGTTGTGATGCTAGTCGTAGGTACTCGTGGCATCAAGTAGGTCGGGGCATTTTTTCAACATGATGAAAAATGTTCATGAGTAAAAAAGGTCGTGAATTAGGTTGTGAAAGTGGGACAGGCCCTTTAGGGTCCCAACCGGAAACTTAACCTATCCAGGAATGCTGCATGACCTCCTGAGTTACTCCAGCATTTTGTGTCTTTTATTTTAAGATGTTGGTGAGGTTGCACTTGGAGAAATGGAATGACGCAAGGAGATAGAATAATGGTCAAGTGAATCTGACGGTGAAGTCCCATTTGCAGAAAGCCTCCCAGGCTACTGCAACCCCTTTAATACATGCAAGTCAGCACAGCACATTATGTCATCAATCTTCCCTCTTTGTTTGTTTCCTGGCTGACTGATTCTTCACATTATGCACCTTATCTAATCTCCCACAATCAGTCTGAAGAAGGGTCCCAACTTGAAATGTCACCTATCCATGTTCTCCAGAGGGATGCTGCCAAAGCTGCTGAGTTACTCCAGCACTTTGTGTCTTTTTTTAAAGATGTTGATAAATTTCCACTTGGAGTATTATGTTCAGTTCTGGTCGTTGTGCTACAGGAAAGATGCCATTAAGCTGGAAAGAGTGCAGAACAGATTTATGAGGATATTGCTAGAACTTGAGGGACCAAGTTTCCGGGAGAGAATGTGTGGTCTCAAACTTTATTCCTTGGAGTGTAAGAGGCTGAGGGGCGGTGTATAAAGTTGCATTTCTTAAACTGATTTACCCAATTTTGAATATTCAAATGCACGACCCAATTTTTAGTGGAGTTATTTTGTGTTTTTTAAACACAGTATGCAAATAGATATCCTAATTCGAAATCATTTTCTTACCCGTAGGAAACTGAGTCAGTTGCGTGAAGAAAATGAAAATTCCACCTTTGGATTTATTTGTCTACATTCGTAAGTGCACTTATGTATCACAGATTCAATTTTAGTGCATTTGAGCTTTGCAATTGTTGTTTAAAAAAAGTTGACAGAACCTTCTTTTATTGCACACACTTTTGGATCCACTCTGTCTTTAGAGTTTTGCAACTTTTTTGATGGGTGGTGGAATATTGGGGGCATGGAATTTTAATGCTAGCCTACTTCATCTGGGTGCGATTTCATGACATTTGTATCAAAAGAATTGTGATTCTAGTCACGTAACAATATTTTATTTTCTGATAGATTTGAGTCTACTTCATTAACCATAACAAAATGGCAATTGAAAAAAAATGGCTCTGTTAATTTCACTGTTATTGGCATAAACAGTAAGAGAAATATTAAATGGATTTTCAAGTAAAGAAAATGGCATTCAGCACATTGAAACTGTCTCAGTTTTGCCAATAATGAAATGTCTAAGATAAATAAATTATTGTGATTTCTTCTGCCTTCAAATATTTGTGTACATATAACCCCAAGTCTTTCTATTTCATGTTCCTTTTAAAATGCTACCATACATTTTACACTGCTTCTCTTTGCTTTACCAACCAAAATATATTACCTCACACTTCCGTCGTCAAATTTAATCTGCAATGCATTTAAACATTTTGCATTCTGTCCTGGTTCTTACTGTTTACTATTTGCATTTGATGTCGTCTTCAAACATCAATGTATGTTTTTGATCTGACGGGTGCAGAGCCATAATTCAGAAACCGTAGATCCATTGCCAACACTTGGGGACATCTGACCTCTTCAGTCCAAAACAAACGTAACAATTTACCATTATTCATAGCTTTCTATCACTTGCTAATTTTGTAGTTAGTAAATGGCTTTCGGGGGAGGGTGCAAAGCCAGTTATTACAGTACATTTAGTACCTTTGACATTTGGGGGAAAATGAGATAATGCCTGCCCATCGTGTACACACTTACACACACACACACACACACACCTACAAACACACCTACACACACACGCACCCCTACTGCTTACGTTTTTTTTCCCAATGAGCCAATGAAATTCACCGGTCACCACTGGCTACAACCTTTGACCTCCTGGCGACCCACCTACGGCACGAGAATTCTCGCTATTCTCCATGGCGGCTTCATTCTAGTCGCCGCTAATTTTTCAACAAGTTAAAAAATTTGCGCCGACCATAATGAGGCCGCTATGTTCCCAGAATGCGGGATCTCCTCACGACCATGAAGGCGACTACCCGGCAACCACCCGAGAGCATGTGCCGACCATTGAGTCTCCTGCAATTGTCTAAAAAGTCGCCTAAGTGGGACAGGCCCATTAGTCATACATTATGGTAGCAACTTTGCTCCAACTCATCCAGGCTGATCAAGTGGCCACCTGAGTTAGTCCCATTTGCCTGGTGTATGACTCTAAACCTTTCTCATTCATGTACCTTTTAAATGTAGTTATTGAGCCTGCCTCAAACACGTTCTCTGCATTCATTTCGTACAAACACCATCCTCTGTGTGAAACTTTACCACTCAGGTTTTTATGAAATCTTTCCCCACTCACGTTAAGCCTATGCTCTATAGTTCTTGATTCCCCACTCGGAAAGAGGCCGGAGGGTGGGGGGGTCACAGTCCTTGAGTGCAAGCAACATCTTTATAAACCTTTTCTATACACTTTCCAGCTTAATGCCATCTTTCCTACTGCAAGATGACAAAAAACAAACACAATACTCGAGTGCAACCTCACCAACATTCTGTGCAACTGGAACATAACATCCCAAATTCAATACTCAATAATCTTACTGATAAAGCCCAGCATGTCAAAGACTCTTTTCACCATTGATTGAGATTGGCTGGGTATTTCTCGATGACCTGGAACACTTCAGATGCAGGAGAAGTTATGTTTTCTGAAGTTCACGGGAAACAGTCTGCTTCTTCCATGCCAATAATAATGCCAAATTTGTCAGTTTGTCAATGCCAAAAGGTACATGGAATATTGTACCTATTAAAAAAAACCTCTAAACTCTGTGATCTTTATTATAAATATTGTATAAAGTAAAATAAGTGTCCTTGTTTTATAGTGTGCACTGTGTCAAAGATTCTTACCCTGCAGAGCTTCTACAAGCTTGGGACAAATATAATCGAATCAAGACTTCTGAAAATGATCGTCCAGGTGAGAATTGTGGTTGTATGTTCCTGCGGTGCTACAAAAAACCTTGATTCTCTTGCACTTAAATGTGTTTGACACATTTTGAGAATAAATATGAATACTTCCAAACTTGGGATAGGCAGATGCAGTTTAACTTTGAGCTACTTCTGAAAGTCATTTGTAAGCTTCGTGTAAAGAAAATTCTGATTTTTTTTTAATGCCATTATTGCATCCAACAAATACAGAGCAATAAAAGTTTAATTAGCATATGAAACCCACTCTTTCTAAAGCAGAACCTCTCACATCAACTATTACGGAATCTTGGATAAGTACAGCATTAGAAGTGGCCCTTTCAGACCAACTAATCCATACCTATCTATGCAAATGTTAATCTCACTTTGACAAATATTATTTTCCTTCATCACAGCCAGGGAACTATGAAATGGTCTAATATTGACAGGAACATTGGTGTAGTGTGCAGAACTGGCTAGTGTATCACATTCCTGGTGTTTCTGCTCCATTCAAATTGCTGCTGGAAACAAGCATTTTAAGTAGAGGTCCAGTACCAGTCCTATAAATTGCAAGACCCCACTGCAACAACCAGATGGATGGGATGAGGAGGCACTGGGCGGTGATATGGATTTGATATTGCAGATCACAACCATTAAGCAGACAATTTTATTTAGTTTAGTTTATTGTACATGAGGTACAGTGAAAAGCTTTTGTTGCATACTAACCAACCAGCAGAAGGATAATACATGATTACAATGGAGCCATTCACAGCAAAGATCCTATAGCAGAGCAAGATAGTCCACTCCTTCTAAATGCAATGGGCTGACGTGTAGTAAGAAACGAAGCGGAACGTGGGCCTTTTTTTCATTCATTTCAGTAACCCGACCCGACGCAGTGTAAACAACGTTGCGGGGGAACAGTTTGTGTTAATAAATTATAATTCTGAAAATGAGGAGAAGATTTTTACCAAAGAACTTTTCTTTTTACGAGGATGTTTCCGTAACCGGCATCCGTCTCCGCACTAGCAAAGATGGGATCTTTGGTGCGGAGACGGAGGCCGGTTACGGAAATGGGGCCGAAAATTACCCATGAATCTGCCCACTACGTCTTTTTCGTCGAGTGATCTATCTTGCTTGCGATAGGATCTTCACAGTGTACCGATATATGTTAATGATGCAAGGTAATGTCCAATCCTCCTCTCGGGACCTCTGCATGCCTGAGGGCTGCTGATGGGCATGATTGTTGCCGAAGATATTGGCTACGTTTGTTGCAATAGTCCATCTTGGAATTTAGCAATGTGTTAATTGGCCCTCGACAGCAGTTGTCCCAGCTATTAAAGTGAATGCTGAAGCTCCATTGTGGGTGTTCTTCGGGCTTCTGCTTCATGTGTGTGCTTCATGTGCAGCGCTGGTTTGTCACCGGCTTTGACCGCACTTTAGTGGTAATTCAGCATCTTAAATTTTCATTTTAATTAGTTGCCATCTTTGAATTTCTACTTTCTCCAAATTTCAAAAATTTGAGGTGTATTTTTCCCATTTATTTGGGCTTTAGAAATCATGAATGAATCAGCTTTCTCTGATACAATTTGGTGAATAAAATAAATCATGGGTAGCTTTGCCTAATCATTTTTGATGTGAAATCATATCATGCCAGCCTTTTCTTACTTGCACAGATGATATCACAGCACAAACTTGCTTAATCAATTTATTATCCACATTGTGATTTTCATCTCGCATACTTCCTCAATTCTCAACTTAATTTCCCCCTTTCCGAATAGGCATTTATCTTTATTGTGACATATCTACTTTAGCTGTTAATGTGGAGTCCTGACACACTTAAACTCTTGTTCTGTCAATCTCCTGGATGCTAAACACTTTAACTCCTCCTCCCATTCCCATACTGACTTTTCAGTCCTGGGCCTCCTCCACTGTCAGATGAGGAACAGCACCTCATATTTCCCTTGGGCTGCTTACAACCCATTGGTATGAATATTGATTTCTATAACTTTGAGTAAACCTTGCTTTCCCTCGCTCTCCGTCCACCCCACACCCTAGTTCTCCGACTAGTTTCACTGTCCTTCTGAATATTTTTTCCGATTGTATGCCTCCTTATCACCTTCCCCATAGCTAACAATGAACCATTCTGCATTTCCTTATCAGTATCTGCTTTGAACTGTCGTTTTCGCACTTTACCTTTCCCACAGTGCCCTCCATAATGATTGGGACAAAGACCCATCATTTATTTATTTGCTTCTGTACTCCACAATTTGAGATTTGTAATAGAAAAAATCACATGTGGTTGAAGTGCACAATGTCAGATTTTATTAAAGGCCACTTTTATACATTTTGGTTTCACCATGTAGAAATTACAGTTGTCTTTATACATAGTCCCCCCATTTCAGGGCACCATAATGTTTGGGACACATGGCTTCACAAGCGTTTGTAATTGCTCAGGTGTGTTTAATTGCCTCCTTAATGCAGGTATAAGAGAGCTCTCAGCACCTAGTCTTTCCTCCAGTCTTTCCATCACCTTTGAAAACTTTTATTGCTGTTTATCAACATGAGGACCAAAGTTGTACCAATGAAAGTTAAAGAAGCCATTATGAGACTGAGAAACAAGAATAAAACTGTAAGGAGACAACAGCCAAACCTTAGGCTTACCAAAATCAACTGTTTGGAACATCATTAAGAAGAAAGAGAGCACTGGTGAGCTTACTAATTGCAAAGGGACTGGCAGGCCCAGGAAGACATCCACAGCTGATGACAGAAGAATTCTCTCTATAACAAAGAACAATCCCCAAACACCTGTCCGACATATCAGAAACACTCTTCAGAAGTCAGGTGTGGATTTGTCAATGACCACTGTCCGCAGAAGACTTCATGAACAAAAATACAGAGGCTACACTGCAAGATGCAAACCACTGATTAGCTGCAAAAATAGGATGGCCAGGTTACAGTTTGCCAAGAAGCACTTAAAAGAACAACCACAGTTCTGGAAAAGGGTCTTGTGGACAGATGAGACGAAGATTAACTTATATCAGTGATGGCAAGAGCAAAGAGAAGGAACTGCCCAAGATCCAAAGCACACCACCTCATCTGTGAAACACGGTGGTGGGGGTGTTATGGCCTGGGCATGTATAGCTGCTGAAGGTACTGGCTCACTTAACTTCTTGATGATACAACTGCTGATGGTAGTAGCATCATGAATTCTGAAGTGTATATACACATCCTATCTGCTCAAGTTCAAACAAATTCCTCAAAACTCATTGGCAGGCGGTTCATTCTACAGCAAGACAATGATCCCAAACATACTGCTAAAGCAACAAAGGAGTTTTTCAAAGCGAAAAAATTGTAAATTCTTGAGTAGCCAAGTCAATCACCCAATCTGAACCCAACTGAGCATGCCTTTTATATGCTGAAGAGAAAACTGAACGGGACTAGCCCCCAAAACAAGCATAAGCTAAACATGGCTGCAATACAGGCCTGGCATAGCATCACCAGAGAAGACACCCAGCAACTGGTGATGTCCATGAATCGCAGGCATCAAGCAGTCATTGCATGCAAAGGATATGCAACAAAATACTAAACATGACAACTTTCATTTACATTACATTGCTGTGTCCCAAACATTATGGCCCCCTGAAATGGGGGGACTATGTATAAACACTGCTGTAATTTCTACATGGTGAAACCAAAATTTCTAAAAATGGCCTTTATTAAAATCTGACAATGTGCACTTTAACCACATGTGATTTTTGTTATTACAAATCTCAAATTGTGGAGTACAGAGGCAAATAAATAAATGATGGGTCTTTGCCCCAAACATTATGGAGGGCACTGTAGCTCTAGACTCCCTTTCCCCAGTCTGAAAAAGGGTCTCAACCCGAAAAACATCACCCATTCCTTCTTTCCAGAGATGCTGAGTCCCGCTGAGTTACTCCAGCATTTTGTATGTATCTTCTGTAAATCTAGATGTTACTGTAAACCATTGGTTAGAATTTGTTACAATTTTGGACCTTAATCGTTATGTATACTTTTGTTAAATGATCAATTTTTCACGTCTTTTTGTCCTAATCTTTCCTAACTAAGCCTGCATTGTGTGAAACCCAGAAATGTGTGATTTTACTAACTTTTTAAATTAAGTTTATTGTTGCATCAAGTGGAATGAACTTCTGTGCAACAATCATCAGCAAATGTCCCACTTCACCCTGTGATTGAAAAAAGATTATGACAGAAATAGCTGACGATGTTTAAGTCTTGGTCACTGCCCTTGAAAAATTGCAGATATTCACCTCCTGAAATCATAACTATCTTGTAGACAACTTCTGGTCTGGATATTTAACAACTTTGCTCTGATTTCAAGTTTATTGACTGTCTACCTGTAAAATTAGCCCTGTAATTCTCCACTCCACATCCATCCTGAATAGAATATCGAATGGCTATATCGCTCAAGGTGCTTTGATGCCATTGATAATACAACTAATTTTATAATGGTATTTTTCAGCAAAATCAGATTATACTTTTTTTTACAATTTTTAAATGAATACCAAAGCATAGAAAACTTGAGTATTTCTGGCAATTTTTATTTATTTTCTTTAAGCTTTTTATCTGTTCTGTTCTACTTTCTCTTCTTCATGTGTGGGGATAAATGCATATGTAGTCTGCAATTTTTCTTTGTTGCTTGATTCTATAGCATATAAATTACCAAATACCGTTAAAAAAAAGAAGTTTAACTGCATTTAAAATGAGTCATGAGACCATTCACTCCCCAAGTGTGCTACTATTGGTTTTGAATATTCAACAGGCAAATAATTGCTCCCTACTGTAAATGCAGCGTGAGGTTTTACAAATCAATCCAAGCAAAGTATTTGTAAAATAAATTGTAACAAAAGAAGCAATTTAAAAAAGCTTATTGAAATAATATAAAATGGAGGGAAAAGCAGCAGGGAAGAATTTTCCATTTCTGCTCTAATAAATTTAGTTAATAATATCAAGGATTTAATCTTGCTATCCGTTCTGAATTGCTAATGTCAAATTAAAAAATTTCCAGAGTTAAAATAGTCATTCAATGATTCAAGGGCTTGTTTGTTTCCTAAATTCGCCACATTATTGAAAATTCTTAACATTGTGAAATGTATTTTCTCTTTAGATGAATTACAGAATGAGCAACTTTACATCATTTTTGAATTTGATTATGGTGGTTGTGATCTAGAAAGTATGGAAACAAAGGTGATTTTTAACATTTTCTTATCTTTGCTTTAATTGCAATTCTATCAAATTTATTATATTTCCGACTGTTCCTGCATTGAATTTATTGCATCAACCTATTCCTCTAGGTACCTTCCCTTGAAGAAGCAAGAAGTATATTGCATCAAGTAACTGCATCCTTGGCGGTGGCTGAAACCTCTTTGCATTTTGAGCACAGGTAGGGAAGGGAGGAAGGATTCTTCATTAACCGTTGTAAAATAATAAGCCTCGTCTACAAATGAACCCTCATCAATACTTACGTGACACATTTACCACTTGAACGTGTGGATTTAGCTTAGTGACTTGAATACATTTTCAGAGTAAGGATATTGAGGACCACAATGATTGGTGCTAAGAATGCCATTTGTAATCAAATGGCTGATTTATAATGGATGTGAATTTAGCAACCAATACCCTAGCAATTTTTTTTCCTGTCCTCAGATATTAGGAGTTTATCGTCTTTATATTCACTGAGTTTTGCCAAATGTTTTGTGCCTTATCAACCACTATGCTAATGGTGGGATCTGTTCACGAAAAGAGCTTAGAACGTTTATTTTTTTAAATTGCATGCACCTCTTTTCATGACCTGTGAAGTTGTTTCTGAATAAACATTGATGTTTTTGTCAACTTAAATTTTTATTTAATACTATGTGAAGTCAGGGAATTCTGATCGAGAGAGTAATATGAATACTTTTGCACTTTCCTTCCAAAATTTGACAAACAATAACAATCTACGCAGTCTTTTACATGGTAAAAAACTACAAAATTTGCCATCAAACCACATCGGGATATTGGCCAACTGCAAAAATGCGTGGGGAAATGATATTTGGAGTTTAACCTCACCAAATGCATTTTGGGAGGTTGAACGTAAGGAGAGAGTATACAGTTAAAAGCAAAACCCTTAACAGCACTGATGTGCAGAGGGATCTTGGAGTAGCAATGTTACAAAATTTTGAGATTTTAAAAATAAAGTCTGCAATTTATCCCATCAGATAAAGCATAAAAATAAGTTTAATTTGACACTTAATTCACTTTCATATCTTCAGTATTAAAAAAGTTATGGCCATTATCATACTCAGAAATTAGCATCTAGTTCCCTATTGCTTTTCCATTGACTTAACACAAAAGCTGTGATCGAGGACAGTTAAAAGCCCATACCTTTCTTAAAAATTATGGTAACTGAAAGAAATTTTCAGGTATTATAGATTGAAGCATTCTGAAACAAATATGAAACAATCTTACTTCGAAGACATGAAAGTAAAGCATATAATTAGTTAGTTACCTAATTGTAGCTAATTACAAAATTCAATTACTAGATCTAAACATCTATCAATTTCTTAAGAATAGATTAACATTTTTAAATAGCCTAAGTGTCCAAATAACATTCACACAATAATTCACAATATAACATAATTTTTAAATCTAATTTTCATGAATTTACAGGCCAAATGGAAGGAATTGAATGTTTAATACCTGTAAATTAATGGGGATTTAATTCATCTTGCGAGTGAGGATTTGCTGGAACGCGATCTTTTGGAACGTTCATTTGCGGTGAATTTAACCCCGTATTGGCATGAAAAATACTGCCGTTAATTCGGGGAATAAAATCACCGTGTCGCATGAAAAATTGTGAATTAAAGGCTTCTTAAGAAGCACTTTTATACATTTAAAGAAAGCACTTTCGTTTACCTGTCCATTGTGTGAAATCCGTCCCCGTTATCGGCGTTGACGCTTCAGGAGCTGATTTTAAAATGACTGTAGCGCTGACATTGACGATTTAATAAAAATAAAAAATTCACAAATCGCCACTAGGAACGATTTTGTCAGCTAACGCTTGTACTCCAACAAAATATTCCCAGGACAAGGTAGGAGAAACCGCGTTTTAACCCCGCCCCCCCCTTAAAGGCGCCAAAATCGCGCACACGGCCAGTGGCAGAATTACAGCGCGACTGAAGGTACGTTTTGTAACATACCTACTTGGAGTCCAAGTTCGCAGTTCAGTAAAAGTAGCAACACAAGTAAATAGAGTGGTAAAGAAGGCATATGGTCTGCTTGCCTTCATTGCTAGGGGCATTGAGTACAAGAGTTAGGAAGTCATGTTGCAGCTTTATAGGACTTTGGTTAGGCTGCATTTGAAATATTGCGTGCACCTCTGGTCGCCCCATTGCAGGAAAGATGTGGAAGGTTTGGAGCGGGTGTAGATGTGGTTTATCAGAATGCTGCCCAAATTAGAGGATTTCAGCAACAGGGTTGGATAGATTTGGTTTGTTTTCTCTGGAACATCAGAGGTTGAGGGGAGACTTGAGTATACAAAATTGAGGCATAGGTAGGGTTGACTGTGAGAACCTTTTTCCCCAGGGTGGAAATATCCAACACTAGTGGGCATAGCAACAAGGTGAGAGGGGGAAGGTTTAATGGAGATGTACATGGCAAATTTATTGGCCTGGAATAGATTCCCAAGGGTGCTGGTGGAAGCAGATACAACAGTGGCATTAAAGAGGCTTTTGGATAGGTATATGGTAATGCAGGGAATAGTGGGATATACAATACGATATAACTTTATTTATCCCAGGATGGAAATTGATCTGCCGACGGTCATAAAAACACAAAATACATGAACCATGAAATTAAAGTGACGAGTGGAAAGGATTGGGGATGTGCAAAGATTTGGGGGGGGGGGGGGGGGGGGGGGGAGGGGAATCAGTCTCAGTCTACCCCACGACATATGGATCACGTGCAGATCAGTTTGGCTGGGCATCATGTTGGGCACAATCATTGTCGGCTGTACTTTTCTATGTTCTATGTATTATCAGAGAACCAGAAGATGAGAGCTTTGAGGATATCTCAGGGCTTTGGGCTTAGACAGGTGAGGTAGAGGGTGTCATGATGGCTTCATTAAAATTAGACTGTGCTGGAGGCTAACATTGAAGAAGTGCAGATATGGGATATTTGTAAAGCTGGCTTTTGTTACAGAGGTACAGGAATTATGCTGTGGAAGGGAATGTTAACCAGGGAATGATTTTTTTAAAATTGAGGCATTGTTAGAGGGACATGATTGTGACTGGTATTAGAGGTCTTGGTGTGTTAAAATCTGAGCTGTGAAGTTTGGATGCACAAGTTTACGAGGGGTGGTGATCGGGAGGCTTTACTCGTTTAGCTGATGTTGAGATAGAGGTGAGTGATGTTGGATAGATTGAAGTAAGCTCCCTTGGTGATAGGGAGGATATTGGGTCATATGTTGAACTTCTAACTACAGATTACCAAGGGACTTCTCTAAGACAGGATCGATTTTGGAGGGTTGTAAGCTTATAAGCAGCCGCCAAGATGAGAAAGGGCAAGGCCATGGAGCATGAGGATATGAATTTTAAAATAGTGGCATTGCCTGATTAAATATTGGCAAAGGAGAAAGATAGTGTCAATTGTGTCAAAAGACTGCAGACAGGTCAAGCAGGATGAGAAGGGATAGTTCAGTCCAGTCATAATCAGCATTTCAGATGTGCCATTGATAAAATCTTTTTCACCGTGTAACTGTAACAGAACCTGCTTGGAGCGATTGGGGCATCGATTTGTGCGGAAAGATGTGCACAACAGAAATGTTTAGAAATAATTTGGGAAGTAAATGGAAATTGGAAATGTTATAAAGCAGAAAGAATATACTCAGGGCTCGAAATTTTGCGGTTGCCCGGGTGCCACTGACCACTCAAAGCACCGCCGGGCAACCTAAACACCGAGTCATTTTGCCCGGCTTGGCAACCAGATAGTGGTTTGTACCGAAGATAGACACAAAAAACTGGAGTACCTCCGCGGGTCAGGCAGCATCTCTGGAGCATTTCGTGTCGGCGATGGCTGTATTGCGAGGCAAAGATACTAGTAGGTGCGGGGTGACGAAGGGTCGGAGCGAATGACGGGCCCCGAACAGCGGCAGCAGCGGCCGCGATAGCGGCTCCATCTCCTCCTCCCGCACCCCGCCCGCCCTGATAAGGGTCTCTGCTTGTAAATCCGCTAACGGGCTTTCAAAACAAACCCTCCCGCACTCCGGGGCCGGGAGGAGGGAGGGAGGGGGAGGCCTCGGAGTGCGGGAGGGTTTGGTTTGAAAGCCCGTTAGCGGATTTACAAGCAGAGGCCCTTATCAGGGCGAGCGGGCGGGGTGCGGGAGGAGGCGATGTTGTCCGAGGAGCGCTGACCTTCCTTCCTCCCCACCTCGCCCCCCCTCTCCCTCTCTCTCTCTCTCTCTCTCTCTCTCTCTCTCTCTCTCTCTCTCTCTCTTGTACGCCCCCTCCACCACCTTATCCTGGGACCCCTCCTCTCCATCCCGCACTGATCCCCATTCCCGCCTCTATTCGGTCCTCACTGACATCCCCTGTGCTCCCCTCCACATCTACCCCCCCCCCCCCAACTATTCATCCTGCGCTGATCACCCTATCCACCTTGCATTGATTCTCCTGCCACCCCTCCCCCCCCCCCATCCATCCTACACTGGTTCCCCAATTCACCCTGTACTTACCCCTTTCCCATCCATCCTGCACTTGTCCTCGATCCATTCTGTACTGATCCCCCATCCATCCTGTACTAATCCACGCATTCATCCCGTACTGACCCACCCTCCATTTACCCTGCACCTTCCCCCCTTCCCCTCATTCATCCTGTAGTGATCCCCCATTCATCCTGCACAGACCCTCCGATCCACACTGTACTGACCCCCCCCCATTCATCCTGCGTTGATCTCCCCCCCCCCATCCATCCTGTACTGATCCTCCCATTCAAGAAGAATGGGGGGAACAGTCTGAAGAAGGCTCGACCCGAAATGTTGCCTATTCCTTCGCTCCATAGATGCTGCCTCAACCGCTGATTTTCTCCAGCACTTTTGTCTACCCCCATCCATCCCGTACTGAACCCCTCCATTCAACACCACTGAGTTCCCCAGTGCTCTCCCCTCACAATTTTACCTACTCCAACCAACACGTACTAATTCACCTGCCTCAATCCATCCATTCTGCACCGACTGCCTTCTAACCCCCCACCCCCGCCATCTATCCACCCCGCACTAATTCACACACCCCTCCCTCCCTGACCCTATTGTGCTGGAAATGTCTTCAGAGCGAACATTGACTATGTTTGATAACGGAATGCAATCAAATGTGTTTTAATTCCCAATGTTATTATTTGTTTTAATCTATAAAGATGGATTAATTAAATTGTGAACACGTGAAACATTAAAACCGCAGTGTTCGATTGTCACTGCTGCCATTGACACGTTATTACAGAATTCATTTTAACAGCAAATCAATGCTCTTAATATGGAGTGTCAGTACTGTAGTTATTTAATGAGCAACATTCACAACTATACGTACGCATATATGTTACCATGGTCCAGGATTTATTGACACAGGTTGATCATACGTTGAATAATCCGACCACATTTTTGTTTGGAAGTGGAAAGTGGAAGTGGAAAGAACTAATAGAAATTACATTAATTGCAATGTGGAAAAAGAGTTGAGATACTGTCTTATAATTTTTCTGCATGTCATTGTGGGATATATCATGTCTTGATTGGTGAATATGTTTAGTTTATGACTTTATTTGAAGCGGAAATAATATGTGAATGCTTCATTGAGTATAATTCCGACTGGTAACTACGCACTTCGTCCGAGCACATTATTGCACGCCAAACTGTCATTTGGCAACCTAAAAAGCTGCCAAGGTTGCCCGGCTGGCAACAGGGAAAAAAAGTTAAGCGAGAGCCCTGAGTATACTAGAGACTCCAGTGATTGATGGACTAGGATTCCTGAACTTAATCTGATAGAACCAGTCTATAGCTCTGCCAAAATTAACATGTAATGGTGCTGAAATGCAGCAGATGAAATATCAAAGACTCAGATGACTGACTTTTGCTGATCTCTGCAATGCCTGTAATTTCAACAGTCCATTGGCATCAGTGTGGGTTAAAAGGTTTAAAATCATCCAGTTGTTTGTTCATGATCTGATGACCTCCAATAGAGAGTGCATGTTTCTTTAGATGTTAATTGTCCTCTTGCACTGGTATAGATATGAAATTGAGAGTTAAATGTCTGTAGTGCATTCTATCTTAATGTCCAGGTATTTAAATAAACTGATGGCAGTATTATTAGTGCGTAATCTTTCATGGCAAATTAGGACTGGTCCATCTTTAAGAAGGAACTGCAGATTCTGGTTTAAACTGAAGATAGGCACAAAAAGCTGGAGTAGCTCAGCGGGACAGGCAGCATCTCTGGAGAGCAGGAATGGGTGAAGTTTTGGGTCGAGACCCTTCTTCAGATGGACCCTGGTTCATGTTTGATTGATTAGGTGATTCTGGAAGCTTGGTAGTAACCGTATATGCCGATGATTTGGGGGGTCGTTGTTGCACAACTTTAGCTTGTAGTCATTCATTTAATTTGAACATAAACATCAATGCAAAGCATTTAATCCCTGGAAATGTGTCAAAATATTGTATTTTCTGATGAGTGAGTACGAAGTCTATCCCACTGCATTGTCATGTCATAGACCAATATCCTATCCTTATTTCGACTAATTGTCCTTGTATCTGATGTTAGAATTGATTTAGTATGAAGTGTATGCACGTGTGTCTAATTAAAGACACGTCACGGTGGTGCAGTCACGGTGGCGCAGCGATAGAGTTGCTGCCTTACAGCGAATGCAGCGCCGGAGACCCATGTTCCTTCCCGACTACGGGTGCTGTCTGTACGGAGATTTTACGATCTCTCTATGACCTGCGTGCGTTTTCGCCCAGATCTTCGGTTTCCTCCAACACTCCAAAGACATACGGGTTTGTAGGCTTGGTAAATGTAAAAATAGTCTCTAGTGGGTGTAGGATGATGTTAATGTGCGGGGACCGCTGGTTGGCGCGGACCCGGTGGGCCGAAGGGCCGAAGGGCCTGTTCCCGCGCAATATCTCTAAACTAAACTAAACCTGTTTTGGATCTTGTAGGGATAATGCCAGTCGTAGCCGAGACACATGATTCCATTGGTAGCCCCTGATATTCCAAATCTGATCAACAAAAAATATCCGTGCTTTTTTTTTGCCATTTATGGAAATTCTTTTTTTTTAAAAATATCTTTATTTATTTATTTATTTATTAGAAGTAAGTACAGTACAGTGGTACCTTTTTACAGGTTCCCAAAACTATATTAACATAATACATTCTCTGTACAACTTCCTTTTTTATTTTTATTTTTTAAAGAGAGAGATAAGAAAGAAAGAGATAGTAAAGAATAGAGGAAAGTCTAGTGTGTGTGAGAAAAAAAAAAGGGAGAGAATAAGACCTAGTAAAGAAAAGAAATAAGTAGGGAAGTGAAGCAGGAGGGAGATTATCCACTCGCCACAAAGCGATGCCATTTTATATTCTTGATCATCTTCCACCCGTACCTGAAACTTTTACGATACTGTTGCACCACATGAATCCAAAAAATCAATAAATGGAGACCAACTCGTTAAGAATTGGTCTTGTTTGTCTATTAGGAGGAGTCTCATTTCTTCCAGGTGGGCTGTGTCCAACATATTACTGATCCACATTTTAAATGTTGGTATAGTAGCATTTTTCCAAAATCTAAGTATAAGTTTTTTTGATATTATTAAACCATAATTAAAAAATGAATTTTGGGGTATATTTAATTTGTTCTCATCTCCCATTACTCCGAATATAATCATTTCAATATTAGGTTCCATTTTAATCTTAAATAGACTAGTGAATATATCAAATATATCACACCAAAATTTATGACGTTTTGTGCAAGAAACAAAAGAGTGTGTGATATTGGCATTTTGAGAAAGACATTTGTCACAGATGGGAGAAATATTTGAATAGAATTTATTCAACCTAGTTTTTGAATAATATAATCTGTGTAATATTTTAAATTGAATTAAATTGTGTCTAGCATTAATCGAACATTTATGTATATATCAAATACTTTTCCCATGTTTCTTTGGAAAATTTTACATTAATTCTTTTTCCCAGTCTTCTCTAATTGCCTCTGTTGATAGCAATTCTCTGTTAAGAATACTATTATATAAATATGATATTAATTTTTGTGAGTCCGCCTTAATATTCATTGCTTCTTCCAGTGGGTCTATCATTATGCTCTGAAATCTTGGTATATATTTCTTCATAAAGTCACATATCTGTAAATATTTAAAGTATTGGTTATTATTCAGATTAAATTTTGATTTTAATTGTTGAAATGATAATAAATTTCCCATTTCATACATGTCACCCACCTTTTTAATTCCCAATCTTTCCCATTGTCTATATGTTTTATCCATCAGAGATGGTTTAAATACCGGGTTATTCACTATTGGTGTTAATACTGATAGGTTAATTAATTTTAAAGTTAATTTTATTTGTTTCCAAATTTGTATTATATTATGTATAATTGGATTCTTCTTATATAATGAATTGTTCAATTTTATCGGGGATAAGAGGACCGCCCCTAAATCGTACGGAGAACAATCCTCTTTCTCCATTCTTATCCATTCCATCTGTTGAGAAGGACTATCCAACCAATAAATTATATTCTTAATATGCACTGCCCAATAATAATATAAAAAATTAGGCAGTGCAAGTCCCCCTACCTCTTTAGGTTTGCACAAGTGGTTTCTTTAATTCTATGTGCTTTATAGTCCCAGATAAAATTGGTAATAATAGTCTGATTTAAAAAATATATATTTTGGTATATATATTGGTATGGATTGAAATAAGTATATTATTTGTGGTAGAACTATCATTTTTATAGCGTTTATTCTGCCAATTAATGATAATGGGAGCGTTTTCCAAAATTTAATCAGATCATTCAATTTATTTAATAATGGAGTAAAATTAGCGTTAAATAATGATTTATATCTTCTAGTAACTTGAATACCCAGATACTTGAATTTTTCCGTTGCAATTTTAAATGGAAATTTTAATAGGTGATTCACTTTCTGCGGCTTTAGTGACATAATTTCACTTTTGTTCCAGTTTATTCTATATCCAGAAAAAGAACCAAATTCCTCTATTAAATTTAGTAAATTCGGGATACTCGTTTGTGAATTTATAATATATAAAAGTATATCATCCGCATATAATGAAATTTTGTTATTAAAGTCATTAGTATTATATCCCTGAATATTCGGATGCGTTCTTATCCTTTCAGCCAAAGGCTCTATCATAAGGGCAAATAGCAGGGGTGATAAAACACATCCCTGCCTATTGCCCCGTGATAATTGGAATTTTGGAGATAACATATTATTAGTTAATATTCTTGCCATCAGTTTATCATATAGTAGTTTTACCCATCTAATAAAATTATCTCCCATATTAAATTTTTGGAGTACTATGTATAAATACTGCCACTCTACCTGATCAAATGCTTTCTCTGCATCCAAAGATATAACTGATGTCTTCCTTTTCCATTTTATGTGAATACATTATATTAAAGTCGTCTCAGATTATTAGATGATTGTCTTTTAGGTATAAACCCCGTCTGGTCCAGGTTTATCAATTATTAATATATTTACTCTTCTTTTCTGTAAAGGCATACGTGTATAATTTAAGTAATCGTGGTACCATTAACTCCTGAGATCTTTTATAAAATTCATTATTAAAACCGTCTGGTCCTGGTGTCTTCCCGTTTTTCAGTTCTTTTATTGTTTCTCTTATTTCTTCACTTGTGATCTGAGCTCCTAATTCCTCTTGTTCTAAGATATCCAATTTTGGCTAATTACAATTATCTAAAAAATTTATATTTTTTATTGTCTTCTGTGGAAATTATTCTTGAGTGTTAACCTGAGAATTCTTGATTTTGCTTCATATTATGGCGTCCTTGCTCAGATCACATGCCATTCTGCCTTCCCACTTCAGGAATTTGGACCTTGGGTATATTTTTAAAAGCAATTTGGTTTTTGATAATTGTCATATCGAAGTAATCATTTGAATTCAATTTCAGAGACTTGCACTGGGGTAATATACTTGTCAAGAAAACTGGCATCAAACAAGTTGAATACAGTTTGTGTGGGACAACTTTTAATATTAACACACATGGATATGTAGCTCATATTATTGATTTTACCCTATCAAGAATGGGAGAAGGTTAGTGATATTAAAATGTATACTGACAAAGTTATGTATTTTGTGCATTTTGACTATTTTGTTTTAAATAATGCTGTGTATGATAGCAGTTTTTTCACCACGCATCATGTGACTGAAACGCATTAATTTGAAATAAATTACAATTCAAAATATTTTTTAGTTTAATGTTAACCTTTTACTGCTTAGCCAAGAATGAGAACTTAATCTAAGCCCATGAATCATCATTGTTTTACCCCCAATTTGCACTATTATGTAAAACATTTCAATATTTTTAATTTAACATTCCTTTCATTCTTTGCAGGGAAAATAATATTAAGTTTTTTTAACTTCTATTATTTTACTGCATCCTATTTTCTACTTTAGAAATATGAGCAGTTTTTTTCAGGATAGCAGGCAGTTTCATTTGCTGAAAGCCTGATCAGTCATGGAAGATTAATTAACAAAATTCAGGAATTATTGTCCATACAGTTACTTCAGTTGATATTCCCAAAATTCTGTGAGAAAAAATGTTTGTGTGTACTATTGCTTACAATTGTAGCGATTGTTTAACCACAACAAGGTAGTAAATTATGCTTTAAAGGCCTGTCTCACGAGTCTGCGGTCATTGGCGGTGATACAGGAAGTATCTACCGCTCGTGGACCGCCAGAGACCGCGGGTTCGGTCAAACGCACACCGCCGAGGCCGTGCGGCGTTGGTCCCAACACCGCACGGTGCTCACAAAAAGTCAGCAATGTTTAAAACTAATTTCTTACCGCACAGCCGCCGCCAGTGAGGCACGAGTGCGGCACGGTCACCGCCACAGACGCCGCCAGTGCGGCACGAGCGCCGTGAGTCGAACTCTCACCACCACAGCCACCGCCAGTGAGGCACGATTGCGGCACGGTCACCGCCACAGCCTCCGCCAGTGAGGCACGTGTGCGGCACGGGCGCCGCCACAGCGCCGCGATCAGCACTACCGCCGCCACAGCCCCGCTTGTCTTTTAGAAAGCAAATTTCTATAACACCGCAAGTTCGTGGGACCGGCCGTACTGAGATCACTCGGCCCCCGCGCAGCATCCGTGCGACGCTCCCGCGGCATAGGCTCGGCGCTCTCGCGGTTGACGTGCGGTCCCCTCTTCCGGCAACGCCGTGCTTCACCGCCAATGACCGCAACACCGTGAGACAGAGCCTTTACACATAATTTGAACAATTTGTAAGTCCTGATAATATAAATAAACCTCTATAGAGCACCATTGCAAAATGAACCTAAACGTACTCTTTGCCCACCCCTCCCTTCCCCTTGAGGCTATTCTGTTCTTGGAACTTGAGGCTAAATTTCAAATTGTAAAACAAGGGCACTCACCTATAATCAAACATTTGTTGATCAATCATTGGTCAAGAAAATGCTTAGTTTGTGTAACAAGATGATATGTTTCCTATGGTGTTTCTACAGGTAGCATGCCCTAGCTGGGGAATCACTTGCAATACCCATCGATCTCTGTCCAACCATTAAAATTAAGATCAATGGATGTAAAGTTGTTGGAATCTGTTTTAGCAATGTATAGATTGTACCTAGTTTAAAAAAAAAAAAAATTGATACATTATTAGAATGAGTTGTAAAAATGTTGATGCATTTTTTACTTTCATCAACTTGCCTCTTCTCTCCCAACCAAATCCACAAGCATTGCTGTTGGCTTCACCGTATCTTTAGGAATGGGCTGCTGTTTCATATATTGTGGACATATCCACAAGACATTGACAGCATTTATCTGTATTTTTGTGAAATACTGCTGAAAATATTAAGAATTCCTTCCTTGTCTCACTCCTCTGGTGAAATATTTCAGAATTGGACAGGAGCTGTTTATTCTGATGTGTTCTTTTGAGGAACAACAGTAATAGGGAATGATACACACACAGGTTATTTGACACACTTTACCTGTGTCACATCTTCAGTAAAGGATTATTGCATTCTTCAGTTTCCTCAGAAGGGGGAAAGTCCTATACCTTGATTGTAATACGTTTTGAATTTTTGTTTTGCTTCCAAAACTTTGTCAAGTAATTTCAATCTGTACTTTTGATACCAACTTTGGTCGGAAGAAACGGTTTCTTCTTATTTACACTGTCAAAACCTTGCAAAATGTTGAATGCATTTGTCAAATCTTTTCTTATCTGTTCTGAGGAAAACAATTGCAACTTTCCTAGTCCTATTACATAACTAAAGTGCATCAACTCTACTGCTCTGTTTCCAAGGCATTGGCATCCTTACTAAACTATGCTATCCAGACTTGGAATTAAAAAGTGAACTGCTGTTTAAATAATGTTAAACATAATTTCATTAAAAAGTATATTTCTATTCCACGATCAATAAAGCTGTTTATATAACAATAGTTATTATAAAAAGCCTTCTGAATCATTCCACTTTCAGTGGGATGCAGAGGCAGTGAAGCTGCAGGTTTTCCCCTCACCCCCTCCCCATCCACTCATCACAATAATCATTAAGGTCATGAGTGTATGTTTATGAGAGATGATACAAGAGACTTTAGATCCTGGAATCCAAGGCAAAAAATAAGCTGCTGGAGAAACTCTGCAGGTCAGGCAGCATGTGTGGAGTTAAATGGAAGTTATTGTTTCTGTTGAGACATTTCACTTTCATATCCAGATGAACAGTCTCAATGCAAAATATCAACTGTGTATCAGCTGCCTGACCTGAAGAGTTCCTCCAACGACAGTTATTTTACTTTCAGCTTCTACACAGATCATTTGTCATCTACAAACACTTGGTTATGTAAATATTGTCTCCACTTTTCCAGAATTTCATCATTTAAGTCATCCTGACAATCATCCTTATTTTATTCAATCATAAAAGGCTTTATGAGAACAGGAGTGTGCCATAGCAGTTAACAGTCAGTAGTACTTTTCAGGTGTAGGCACCACTAGACAATAGAAAGGAAATGGTGTATCTGTGATACCATAGCATGAAGTAAAGGATCAAATAATTTCATGGGTGGGGATTAATTCATTTAATAAATGTTGATGAGTACAATGAAATATATTATATCACTTTAAATATTTAGAATCTTTTCTGAGTCCCTGCCAGTGTAAACATCAAATCGAAAAGCTACTGCAGGAATCGGGGGTGGCACTGGCGCAATGGTAGAGTTGCTGCCTTGCATCGCCAAAGATTTGGGCTCGATCCTGACTACGGGTGCTGTCTGCACGGAGTTTGTACATTCACCCTGTGACCCCGTGGGTTTTCTCCGGATGCTCTGCTTTCCGCCCACACTCCAAAGACGTAGAGTTTGTAGGTTAATTGGCTTCGGTAAAATTGTAAACTGTCCCTTGTGTAGGATAGTGTAAGTGTATGGGGTGATTTTGGGTCAGCACGGACTTGGTGGGCTGAAGGGCCTGATTCTACACTATCTCTAAATCTAAAGTAAAGTCTAAAGAATAAGTTGAAGTCTGTAATGGCATCTTAGAGTTTAAAACATTTAGTTTTAATTTTTAATGTGTTTTGAATGTCTCATTCATTATATATTTCCAGTACTCATTTTTCTTTTGCTCCACAATAATCTGTCCTCCCAGATGTTGTGCACTTTTGTGATCTTTCCTCGGAGGACGATATCTTCCATGGTCAAGGAGATTATCAGTTTGACATATACAGAAAAATGAAGGAGGAAAACCTGTAAGTAATGAAAGCATTGAAAGATTTTCATTTTTATGTGTAAAAAGTACTTTTTAGCCTATAACTATATTTATCTGCAGTGTGTAGTCAATATGTAAGAAATATACTGAGCTATGATTTCATTGACTAAAATCTGTTGCAATAACACAAGAGGTTTGCACTGAAAACGGGTAACCTTTTGATAGTTAGTATCAACCGGATTATTGCCGTGGAATCTTAGCAGGATCTTTTTGGTTTTCTGGCAAAATATTTTCCAATCTTTTTTTACCTTTTTAACATTGTGTTAAAATGTTCAATTTGTTACTTGCTGTTAAGTGTTTATTTTATATCTCTGCACTATTGGGTTTTGAGAAATGAGTGTTGCTGATTTTAGAGAAATGGTGCTTTGCTGAAATGAACATCAAGCCAATAATGCTGCAGCTGCTATTTTTTTTAATGTGCCTTTCTTCCCAAAGGCAAAGGACTGCTTGTTATTTGTTGCAGACAGAATAATTAGAGGAGAGGCTATCACTGGTATAGCTCAAACCAACTTCACAAAATGGGTTTGGGTTTATTATTGTCAGATGTACTGAGGTACAGTGGGAAACTTTGTTTTGCATGGTACCAGAGAGATCTGATATACCATACATAGCCACAATCAGTTCTCCCCTCCCTCGTTTATCCCCATCTCTATCTCGCTTGTACCACTTGTACCCAGGAGCATTAAGCTGCCAGTTCTGAACCTTTCTAGAATTGCCATAAGGTCCCAGTGGCACATACCTATCCATGCCCTGAGTTTATCTGCCTGACCTGTCAGACCTTTAGCATTGAAATAAATTCAACAGTCCTGTCACTGCTGTCCGTTGAATTTGCTTTTGTGGATTTCCATACTAACTTCCAGCCTCACTCCTGCATTGCATCCCGACCCCCTGCTATCTTGTTAAACCCTCCTGAGTAGCACTAGAAAATCTACCCGCCAGGATAATGGTCCCCTTTCAGTTCAGGTGCAACCTATCCCTCTTGTACAGGTCACTTCTGCCCCAGAAGAGGTCCCAGAGGTCCCTGCCCACTTGCACTAATTACACAGCCACACATTCACGTGTCCTACCCTTGAAGTCTTGCTTCTTAATCTTCTGCCTGTATGTACATTGAAGAACGTCATCTCTTTTCCTATCTATATCATTTGTGCCACTGTGCACAACAACGTCTGGCTGCTCCCCTTCGCCCCTGAGAATATTCTGCAAGACCGTGGCGCAGGGAGATGACAAGTCCTGTTTGCTGCCAATGAATCTCCACTCTGTCCCCCTAACAAATGCGATATTTGCTGTTCTCCAACTGGTTCATCAACAGCATTGGTTTTTATGATTTTTGTATTTCATTGTTCCTTTGAGATTGTTTTAAAAGAAGGTCAGCTGACATAACTTCTGCAGCTATATAAATAAAATGTATTATTATTATTATTATTATTATTGAGAAACAAGCTATTTGCTTTGTAGAATTGCAGCCTTTTTTTGTGTTCATTTTCAAAATGCTGTTTTTTTTTTAATTGGCATTAACTTTGTGGAATACTTACAATGGATTTTTATTTTATTACCAAGTTTAATCAAAATTAACCATGTTCTGAAAATCTTAAATAACATTTTTAAAGTCTCCACATGTATTTCTCTTATTAAAACTGAATATTTTCTTTTGTTTCTTAGTAACAATTGGGCAGACTACAATCCACATACAAATGTGTTATGGTTGCATTACCTGTCTGACAAATTGTTAAACATGCGTTACAAGAAGCGAACCACAAAATCTCTCAAAATGCTTAAAGAAGTCTTTAAAGAGTTCATGAGGGACTCTTTGGAGTATCCAGGTGCTGTAGATTTACTACTGTCAAGTCAACTGTTTCAACAAAATTAAAAGATGTTGCCTTTAAATGCAGAAATGTAAATAAACATGCGCAACATGAATAATAAAACTTTTAATAGTAAAATATCATGTATTGTCTAAATAAAGATTGTCAGTATTGTCTAAATAAAGTTCCATTGTAAAATAAATTCAGAAAATGCTGTTGATACTCTTGTATGGTAATATCTGTAGAGAAAGGGGTGACATTTCTGGTTATTGATCTCCCTGGGTTCTGGTGAAAATAATAATCGGTACTTGATAACCCTTTCTCTCTCTCTTTCGCTCTCTTGTACTGTGTATATACAACTGACTAAATGCTTCCAGCATCTTCTGTTTTTATAAGTGATTTTGTCTGCAGCTTATCATGTTCATGCAAAAATTATTGTCACGCAGTCACAGATTAAATCTGATCTTTAAGTTATAGAGTCATAGAGTGATACTTCGGCCCAACTTGCCCACACCAGCCAACATGTCGTCCCACCTGCCTGCGTTTGGTCCATATCCCTCCAAACTTGTCCCATCCATGTACCTGTCTAACTGTTTCTTAAACGTTGGGATAGTCCCAGTTGCAACTACCTCCTCTGGCAGCTTATTCCATATACCCACCAGCCTTTGTGTGAAAACATTACCCCTCAGATTCGTATTAAATCTTTTCCTCTTCACCTTGAATCTATGTCCTCTGGTCCTTACTCTGGACAAGAGATTTTGCGCATCTTCCCGATTTATTCCTCTCATGATTTTATACACCTCTATAAGATCACCCCTCATCCTCCTGCGCTTCAAGGAATAGAGACCCAAGTCTTATGAAATTCCTTTCTGTCATTGCTTGTGGTCAATAACAAATGAAACATAACGTTTTAACACCAGGTTTGCAAATTACTTTTAAATATATTGTTTCCTGAGTGCACAAATAAGTCTGCAAAATGCACCATGAAGATGATCAACATGCCAGTCGAACGTGTGGGAACATTGTTTCCTTTTGTGCTTTAGCTTGACAGTTGATTCTTTCAACTAGTATCTGTTTATGGGTTCTTGTGGCTGTTCCATTTCATGATATTGAAGAAAATTGAATTTCGGCTGCCATTCAGCCCATCATGTCCATAAAGAGTTCCCCACTCATCTTCCAGCACACCCGAACTCTAGCTCTGCTGGACCTTCAAGTACAGATGGCCTCTGCAGTACTGGGGAGGGTCCCTGGAACAATTTCCATCGCACAAAACTGTCATCTGTGCATACGTTACATTTGGTGACTTGTGAATTCGGTAGGGCATAATTTTCATGACCTGAAATGTTGTAGCGTGGAGGTTGCCAATATAATCATAATCGATCAACATCTTATATTCCAGTGATTTTTGTCTGTTGCTCTCCTGCTGCTCCATTCACAACAGTGCACCTGCACTTTGTGCCATCTCCCCAACATGGACAAGTAATGTTCTGAACTGTGGAGATGAACAGGCGCAGGGCACCAGGCCCCTCGGGTCTCCACTGCCGTTCAAAAAGATTGATTAAATCCTGCAGCTCGACACCACTACCCCACCTGATCCTCTGTTAGTCTGCTGATTTCGGCATGAACGTTGCTGAAAGGTTTGTAAACTTTTTAAATTAATCTTGGAGGACTGTGCTGCTGAGCTTGCTGAATTCTAAATAATTATCCATTCTAAGTCTCTGCACTAAATTCCAAGCTTAACAATAACTTGTGATCAAATCAACCAATCCCTCACAAAATCATGCATGAGGTCACCTCTCATTCATAATTTCATTAAAGATGGACCAATCTTTAAAGTTGCTCAGGACAACCTTTTTACCCCAAGGATCAATATAGCAAATTTACATCAGACTGATCCCAAGGAAGTACATACATACTCAGACACAATAGAATGCTACAGATGGGGTCTCATTAAATTCCTATACTATTGCAGCAATGTGTGAGGGAAAGGTAACAACAAATCTATATTTTGAATCTAATGCAGAGAATGAAATTAATAGGGTGGTGCAGCAGTATTGTAGCCTTACAGCACCAGAGACCCGGGTTTGATCCTGACTACCGGTGCGACCTGTACAGAGTTTGTACTTTCTCCCTGTGACTGTGGAGTTTCTCCAGATGCTCCGGTTTCCTCCCACATTCCAAAGACGTACAGGTTTGTAGATTAATTGGTTTTGGTGTGTAGGACAGAACTAGTATACAGGTGATTGTTTGTTGGCGCAGACTCGGTGGACCAAAGGGCCCGTTTCCACACTGTATCTCTAAAGTAAACTATTGGCCCACAACTCCTTCAAAATGTATTTGGTTAGTCATCTCAGGTATCAATTTGTGCCGTGATTCTGAAAGAATGAATCTGATTACATTCACATATGGTAAGTGAATAGCTTATTATTCTAATAGTTGTAGATACAGTTTAAGGATATGATGATACTAAGTCCTGCGTGTGCAGTTTATTTTTTTGGTGTATGTAGTAATATTCCTTCTCTGAGTGGACAATGCTCAAAAAAATTAATTTATTTCATTATATATATTTACAACATTGTTACATTTTAAAACTGTATAAATAGCACCAAGTTCTCTGTTTACATTATAGTCATATTCCACTAACAAATTAAAAAAACATCAGGAGGAGTCTGATCTTTCTGCATTAATGATTAGTGTGATGTTAGCAGTATATTGTATCAATTGCCCAATAATTTTTGGCATCCACACAACTTGGATACTAATCATCCTGTACCTCTATTTTCTCTACATTCTCCCACAGTGCTAAGGTTCATTCAGAATTGTCCCTTAAAGAGAACTTAAAACCTTCTCATGTTCCCAGAACACAGCGGTCGGTGGGTGCCTTGAACACGCAGCCTGGGGTGGTGGTGGTGGCAGATACAACAGTGTTATTTGAGAGGCTTTTAAGTAGGCATATGGATATGCAGGGAATGGAGGATATTGATCATGTATGGGCGGAGGAGATTAGTTTAACTTGGAATCGTGTTTGGAACAGACCTTGTGGGCTGAAGGACTTGTTCATGTGTTATACTATTCTATGTCCTTAATATAGTTCCCACCTGTCCTCTGTCGGGAAATACTCATCTTTCCAATCAGGAATTAATTTTGTTAAAGAAAGAAATCCAAACCAAAAGGGATCTTGTGCTCATTTTATGAAGAATTGAGTAAAACATTGCCATTTCTAACATTCAAATAAATGGATTACATCAAATAGCAAAACTAACATAAATTGTTATTTGGAAAGTCTCCTACTTGCTCTGCACAGTCCCCCTGTTTCTAAACCATTTAGCTAATTATTTAACTAACCAGTTGTTCTAAAAATGAGGATGCGCAATCTTGCAATTCTGATGTGTCAATACTGATTAACTGAATATCAAACAATATGATTAAATCAGGGGCTCTTTTAGTGCTGTGTTCTAACTTCTATAACTTTATCTCTTCAATTACTTAAGATACGAGGTAGTCTTTCATTTTTAATCGTAATGCCTTGCAATTGAGGCATTATATCTGGCATGCAAGACAATGCCTTAAAAAAATATCTATATTTGCTGTTCACGAATTCAATTTCATAATAATAGTTGCTAAAACCACATATACCAGTACATTTAATAAATGCAAAGATTTTTTTTTTCTAAATTAAATATCTAACAAAACCAAAATTGACAGTATAAAGTGCAAGTCTTTTTTTTTAAAGAATAGCATGCTGTCCCCATAGAGTTAATGTTTGTGTCAGAGTTTTAAAACCTTGAATCTTACACACATACATGTTAAACAAAAAAATGTGGCAATTTGGTTGATATAGGAATATGCTGAGCGGGACAAGGAATTACTCCAAACGCTGACAGACAATTCCCACTACTTTATGCTGAGAACGATATTTGCATATCCTGGTGAAAATATTATTACTATTTTGGATGGAATCTTAGAAATGGTGATTGAGGACATCACAAATAATTTATTAAATGAAATTCTATAAAAACATGCATATCTAACTCATTTCTAGAATGAAAAATATTTAGTGAACCATTCATGTTGCTGAGGATCTTTTCCTGTAGTTTCTTGATTTTCCATCCCCTCATTTGTAATGCTATAACATGAACAGAAAAGGTTAACTTGCAGTCTGTTAAATATCATGTGATCTAATCTTTCATCAGCATATGGAATGAGATAACTATTACACAAGGAGAACAACAGCTCTGAAAGGATTTAAGATGGTCTTTCATACCATTGAATGGTTTATTTTTGGAATTAAATTCCCAAAAGATGGAAGAATTGGCAGTTTCTCAAGAATATTCTTTGAAGTTGGAAAACAATGTTTAATTTCAAAAGCTACCCTATTCCAATAATCCTTTCTTGATTAATTTATAAATTTCATCTGACATCAAACGATTGTCGCTTCATGATCTATGAGGCATTGATGTAGATTAACAGCTAACATGCTTAAAGAACTCATTTATTATGTAGGGCACTCTTTCAATTTTATTATACTTATTTCTATTGGCCAACTAAATTACTGACAACTGTATATTTATTGTTGCCCACTCTTTGGCAACACACTAACTCATAACTTCCGTTTTAATTTGTAGTGGAGTAGGAATGTTGTGTTTAGTACCTTGATTTAGTAATGTTAGGACTTTACCCATAAATTACTATTCTCTTTGTGATGCTAATGCTTCCATTCTGATACTAAGTAGTGGATTATAGCATTTTGACAACAATAATTTGTTCTTGTCTTGCAGCCAGTGTTGACATGGATTCTTCAGTCAATGGAGATGATAGACATTCCTTATCCCTGGGGCCTTTATTTTCTTAATTTGAAGTAGTCATTACATGAGTGTTCTTTGATATCCATGATTTTAGATTGTTGTGTGCAGCAGTGTTAACAGAGGAGTTGTGGATACCATGGGACATTTCCACTCTTTAAGAATGGAAAGTCATGGCAAATCAATGAATGATGATTGCATAGAAACCACTTCCCCAAGAAGCTCCAGCAGTTCACTTCCAGGGCTATAATAAATGCCTCTCACAACAACTAGCTTCCTCTGTTCCAGATGGGTTTCTAGCCATTGATTTTATTTTTGCCCTTGAAACTAATTATTTTCTGTAGTGCTATGACTCATTGGAGCCTTTCTTGACTTAATGATTTCAAAAACCTTTGCCTTGTCTTTCATTCTCCGCTCTTCCTGTTGCCCGATCAAGTCTGGAGTGAGGTTTGCAGCTGAATTGTTTTGGGCTTGGCAGAAGGTGAAACTTGAAAGCACTGTTGATGTCTCCTTCACTAATGATGATATGGGGCCAGTTAAATTTATCTTGCTTTTGCTGGCTTGACCATTCCAAAGTAATCAATACATCATCAGTTTGATGCCATTGTCATTGTTCTAAAACAATTGACAGAGGGCTAGCTAAATTCTTTTTCCTGTAGTCCTTCTGGCTCTCTTGCTCACACCAGTTCTGATGATGAGACATTGACCCGCGACCATATCTGTTTCATGTAGGAAGGAACTGCAGATTCTGCCTTAAACCAAAGATAGACACAAAAAGCTGGATTAACGCAGTGGGACAGGCAGCATCTCCGGAGAGAAGGAATGTGTGACGTTTCAGGTTGAGACCCTTCTTCAGATCTCTCTGCAAAAGCTACCTGACTCACTGGGTATTTCCAGCATTTTCTGTTTTAATTCCATCTTTGCTGATATTCTACTTGAACAGGCAAGGAGTAGCATGTAAATAATATAAGAGTGGCTAAAATAATATATTCATGAAATGGCAACAGAAAATGCGTGGCCTGAACAGATTTTTTTTTAAAGCAGGATCGAAAGTAAACTTAAAAAATACTTTTTCAGTTGACTTAACAAGCAAGGAAATTAATTTGGCCACAACTTTTACCTTGTTTAGGAGCTGCTGGTGATACACAACATAAAGAGGATCAGAAAGATGCAGGTTTTTAAAATGTTTCCAACTTTTTTTTAACATTCGTGTTCTGTAATCTGACAATTCTGAGTTTTGGTTTTGAGAAAGTTTTGACAGTCAACCAAGTTTTTCTGAGAAGCACCAGCAAAGTGTGTCTCGGCTTCAAGCATACAATTATAACAGGCAGAAACTTGTGCAAGGTTGACAGCAGGACTCAACTTCAGCTCCCCAATTAACTTTCAACAATTTCAATACTGCTCGCTGCTGTCTTTTCTGCTAGTGTGCTTCTCTCCTTGCTGAAAGAAGACTACACGTGGAGATGGTCTCTGCCAGATTTACAATACAATTTATTTGTCTTTTGGACAAATTTGTCATTTGGACCCCTTGAGGTCCAAACGAAATGTCGTTTCTGCAGCCATACATTACAAAACGAAAAAAGACCCGAGACACAACACAATTTACACATACATCCATCACAGCGCTGTGATGGAAGGCAAAAAAACGTATCTTTCAATCATGGCTTTAAAGTCATATGCTTCGATTCTATGTTGTCAAGTTCTTTGCTTCCTTTACAGATTTAAATATAAACACCGCAATGCTAATATGTGCCATTTTTCTATCGTTCTTAGTTTTCACTAGCAGTGGACACTTAAAATGGAAACATTTAATTCAATTAGTCTTCAAATCAAAGGTTTAGTGTGAAAGTTTTAAAGGAGGATGAGGAGGTGAAATTCCAAAGATAAAGATCTTGGCAGCTGAAGACGTACCTGTTAACAGCGGATGATTACCGTTAGGGTGCTCAAGAGGCCAGAATTGGAGGGGTGCAGAAAACTGCGAGTGAAAAGGTAGAACATATTACAGAGAGAGGATGGGAGGGATTTGAAAGTAAGAATGGGAATTATGCCAATGATTAACTGGGTCTCTATATGTAGGCAGGCATCATCATGGTGCATTGAACGCATTGGGCTAGGAATTCATAGGAGTCGGGAATAAACAAGCACATAGCTGACAAGGGCATGGATCAGGGTTTTAATACCAGAGAAGCTAGGCACTGCTGTAGTCAGCCAGGCAACACATATAGTGCAGTGTTACTGATTGTGCAGATAAGTGAACTGAAGTTCATCTCTGTCAGAAATGATACTGAATTTGCAAATCATCTGCCTCTGTGTTAGACCCGTGGTAGGAAGAGAGGAGTGAATGCTGAGGCAGCACTGCTGATGACATGGAGCAGATGTGGAGATTTCAGTTTGCCCAACATTTAGTTGGATAAAGTTTGTTCACCCATTAATGGATGGTGGACAATCTATGACTATTTTGTGGCAACGGCAGGACTGATAAAGATGGCGATGCAATAGCTGTATTCTGTCAGTGTGCCTGAGGACTATACGTGGCTCAGTGTCACATATTGTTTGATTGCATCCCTGTGAAACACCTTAAAAGAAATGTGCACTAGGAGTTGTAAAAATTGTTAAACTTATTGTTGGATTATAGATTATTGTATAAAATCAATACAAGGTGCAGTGTATTACCTTGGCATTGGTTTAGATGGCAGGACTTGTAAAGGCTGAAGAAATATTCTTGATGTGCTGTTGAGGTTTTGGTCCAGGCTTGGCGATTTAGTCATTGCAGGAAACGTATTGAGTGAACTTGATTCAGAGCTTAGAAAGCTTTTCCCATATAAACTCAGATTTGGAACACTGACCACCCGAACTGGTAAATCTTCTGTTCTCTTTTTCTAAAATTCAGTTTCACAAAACAAAAACAAACTATTAAATCTTATTAGTTACTGCCTGCAAAGTAATTGCTTTAATCTAAGAGATGTTACTGAAAAGGTATGGTCTGAATGCCTTTTGTTTAAGAAAGAACTGCAGATGCTGGAAAAATCAAAGGTAGACAAAAATGCTGGAGAAACTCAGCTGGTGAGGCAGCATCTATGGAGCGAAGGAATAGGTGATGTTTCGGGTCGAGAACCTTCTTCAGACTGATGTGGGGGTGGGGGGCGGGAAGAAGAAAGGAAGAGGCGGAGACAGTGGGCTGTGCGAGAGCTGGGAAGGGGAGGGGAAGGAGGGAGAAAGCAAGGACTACCTGAAATTGGAGAAGTCAATGTTCATACTGCTGGGGTCTAAACTACCCAAGCAAAATATGAGGTGCTGCTCCTCCAATTTGCGGTGGGACTCACTCTGGCCATGGAAGAGGCCCAGGACAGAAAGGTCGGATACGGAATGGGAGGGGGAGTTGAAGTGCTGAGCCACCGGGTGATCGGGTTGGTTAATGCGAACTGCGCGGAGGTGTTGGGCGAAGCCATAGATGCTGCCTCACAGTCTGAATGCCTTTCATCATTATTGATATGCAAAGCCCCCAATAATTTGTGGATAGGAGCAGATAAACAGTGAACTATAAAAATGTTGTCTTGCCCTTAAATCTCCTTGTGATTTTCATGAAATTTTTGTGTTTGCATGTTAATTGCCGAAATGATCACCCTAGAAATTTGTCAAATAATTATAATCATAGCATAAATACCTTATTGGCAACATGAGGTAAAAACTGCCAACCAACCTCCCTTGCCCAGAAACTAAACATGTATAATTGTGGAATTTCATTCATTAATGTTCAGGTATTGGAGACTTTGAATATTTGAAGAAAATAGTCCTACTTTTCCTTTCATTCATATGCTATCTCTGATTTCTTTCTTTTTCTGTATCAAGCCTGACATTAGAACATAGAACAGCACAGGACAAGAAAAGGCTCTTCAGCCCACAATGTCTGCCGAACATGATGTCAAGATCACCTCTTATCTACCTGCATATAATCAATATCCTTACGCCTATCCATAGGTCTCTTAAATGCACAATCATATCTGCCTCAACCATACTCCTGCAGCGTGTTGCAGGCGCTGACCACCCTTCCGTGTAAATTCAAACTTTGAATTCACACTCTAATTTATCTTCCTTTCCATCCCTCTCCATTCCTTCCCCTCCCCCCTCGATTTACTTCTTAGATGCTTAATCTCCTTTTCTGCTGTTCACTAAGTTCTGTAATGCCCCATTTCCCTCACCACACTGTTTAGAGACTCATTTCTTGCAACTAGAGCTGAAATAATTGGAAACACCTGATGGTAACATGTGGATGACAATCTCAAAATATAATGTGACACCAGATTCAGATTCAACTTTATTGTCATTGTGCAGTGTACAGTACAGAGACAACGAAATGCAGTTAGCATCTCCCTAGAAGAGTGACATAAATATGAGCAATAAATAAATCTATTTACGTGCATACAGTCATAGTATTTTTTTTTCCTGGTGGGAGGAGTGTCCGGGGGGCGGAGTGGGGGGTTATTGGCAGTCACCGAGGTACAGTGTTGAGTAGTGTAACAGCCGCAGGGAAGAAGCTGTTCCTGGACCTGCTGGTCTGGCAACGGAGAGACAGCACCACTGCTGGCTGCTTAACAATAAAGCACCTTCCTGTGCCTTAGTCAATTTACTGTAAAAATGCACGTCAAATTATTGGGATGGATTAGACATGCTGCTGAATAGTTGCAAGAATATTCTTTTCACTTTATCTGCACCAGAAATAATATAGATCTTTTCCTGATTAGTGGAAATTAACCGTAAATTCTACTGGAGCTATTTCAGCAGTGTGAAAGTAGATTATGGAGACTATGATTTCACCGCAATAGCAAGGAAAGCGAAATACATTTTCTCTTTCGTGGCTTGCCTTCTTAAAAATAGACAATAGGTGCAGAAGTAGGCCATTCGGCCATTCAATGTGATCACGGCTGATCATCCCCAATCAGTACCCCGTTCCTGCCTTCTCCCATATCCCCTGACTCCGCTATCTTTAAGAGCCCTATCTAGCTCTCTCTTGAAAGTATCCAGAGAACCGGCCTCCACCGCCCTCTGAGGCAGAGAATTCCACAGACTCACAACACACTGTGGAAAAAGTGTTTCCTCATCTCCGTTCTAAATGGCTTACCCCTTATTATTAAACAGTGGCCCCTGCTTCTGGACTCCCCCAACATCGGGAACATGTTTCCTGCCTCTAGCGTGTCCAAACCCTTAATAATCTTATATGTTTCAATAAGATTCCCTCTCATCCTTCTAAACTCCAGAGTATACAAGCCCAGCCGCTCCATTCTCGCAGCATATGACAGTCCCGCCATCCCGGGAATTAACCTTGTAAACCTACGCTGCACTCCCTCAATAGCAAGAATGTCCTTCCTCAAATTAGGGGACCAAAACTGCACACAATACTCCAGGTGTGGTCTCACTAGGGCCCTATAATCACTAGGCCCCTAAAAAAATTAAAGAACCATTGTTATTAAAAATCTGTATTCTTAGTTAGTGAAATCTGCACTATGGTCAAAAAGCTGAGAATATGTTTATAAAAACAATAGACGGAAAAAAAATCTACATCCTCTGTGACTGGTCTCAAAAAGTAAACCCCTCAATCATCAACAGGCTTTGCCTCCATTCTGCTCCCGTTTTCGCTATGAACATTGTGTGTGCTTCCAGTTCGCTGAGGACTACCACTTGGCTACATCCTGGTGGATATGCAGGGGGAATAGGAGAACATTTTCAGGTGCAGATTAATGACTCAGCCCATTGTAGTGGCTCAATCAACATTAAAACCTTTCTCTTTAGTTTTACTGGGAGTAAAAGGGCAAGAGTTCTGCAGCAACTAAGGCAAGGTAAATGTCAAATCACCTAGCCACTTGTATACACATGCAAAAAAAATGTGTTTGAGCTGTGGCATTTATTAATCTTCATATTGAACAAGATTGCTTTCTGCATAGCATCTTGCATATATTAAAAAAACAAATTAATGAACTTATATGTGGCTATCATGGTCAAATGATACACACTAAGTTGTATTTTATATGTAGCCACAGGTTGAAAATCCAATAGAAAAACATGATCAATACAAAACGTCAATCAAATGGTTCAAATTATGCTTTCTGAAAATCATTTCTGGATAATTTTTGTAAACCCCTGCAATTTTAGCCCAGAATTTTCTCCTAAAATGCTGACATATGCCATATTCTATCGACAGGCAAGAAATAGAAAGCAACTGCCTACAAAAGTATTTGGTTTAGAGGAATAAGATGTAAAAACATTTGCTGGAAGTACTGAAAAGGACAGACAGCAATGTTAATTCTAATTGAGATTATTTCCACCCCAATGTTGACTGACCTGAATATTTCCAGTGCTTTCAGTTTTTATTTTGTAATACCAGGATGTGAAGCTATTTGCCAAATACCTGGATTGCATAAGTAATACACCAGCTACACTGTGGGTGTTTGGAACAAGGGCCATCGTCAAGCTTTTCATGATTTTACGATGCTGAAGAAGAGAGGTTTTTAAGCAAGCATAAATTAAAGGTGGTCAGATAGTTTGAATAATGGGATATTGACTTGAAAAACTAATTTTATCTGTCACAGGAACTGCCTGATCTGTGAGTACATCCAGCATTTTCAGGTTTCATGGAAGCGCAGATAGGCAGGAGAGATGCACGTGTGATGATTTGTATATGATGGTGGGGTGGTGAGTGATGCAAGAGGGCTCAGCATGTGTTGGGAAGGGGGGTACTAGTCATTAGAATTTATCTGTATTCTTCATGCTTTGCTTATTTAAGTGCTCATCTAAATGTCACTGAAGTTATTGTAATTAATGCCACTATTTACTCTGCGGCACATACCAGACATCAACAAATCTATATTTTAAAAATAGTAAGATATAATGGAAAGGGGCAATGATGAGTAGATTTGTGGGTTAGTATGGGTATTTTATCTGCGTTCCTTGAGGTGGTTAAACCTCTTCCTCGATTGCGTTGAATGCTCCCTCCCCTAACTAACTGAAGCCACTGACTTGGGTAAAATGTAGCTCTGGATATTTAAATGACCACACCTTCTTCATTTGATTTCATGCAGCAGAGCTTCCTCCTCACTGTCACTGAAATTAGTAGCACAACTATTTGATGGTTGCCTTAAAATTGCACTGCCTCTTCAACAGCACTCCAGTGCTGAGTTACTGAAAATAAGCCAAAAGATGGGATAGTGTTCCTGAGTTCTTCACCCATGATCAGCTCTGTACTCCTGCCAGACACACATTTTTGTTTTTTGTTGGACAAGTAATGTCTCACACATGAATCAAAGCAATGGTGTACTATGCAAGATCCTTTGTCCCATTTACATATTTATAGCTCTCAATCGTTCATCTCCGTAAGACAAGTAATTTTTTCCACAAATTTTAATAGATTCAGAAGTAATTTACCTTCATGGTCGGAGTGAAGCTTCCAGGTATAGGAGTTCTGGTAAAACATCTATTGATGTTACTTTCACTGTTTGCCAAGGCTATCTGCTGAAACTTCCTGTCATCCTATGAGTTAGATGGAACACAGTTATGACATAGGAATTTTCAAATAACAAACTAATTTACTCACATAACAGATTCTAATTTAGGACCAAGAGGAAGTCTCTCTGTGTGAGGTCTTAAAGTGGTGATACGAAAAGATATGTTGAACTTCAATGCAGCAAGCTCAAGATTTTCCCAATGCCCATGTGAATCCAAGGAATTTGGCGCCACACTTAAAGCTTCTACAACCAAAGTTGCTGAAAGCAAGATATTGTCAGTGGCATAATTGTCAGTGGCATTGAGGTTCCAGGGATTAAAAGTGGATTGTGAAAAATCCTGATACTGAAAATGCCTAACTCTATTGGACAAAGCAAGAATTGTTTGACTCACAGTATATAGCTCAGTGAACGAATGTTCAGATAAAAGATGAGTGACCCTTAATCTAAAAACTACAAATTATTGGCTTAGTCAGTCGAACAAAAAATATGGATTAAATTTTCACCTTTAATGCTTCTGGAACTGAGTTTTATGCATCATGTTAAATCCTTAAATATGGACAAAAGCTTAATGGTGGTGGGGTTGTGGTGTGGTACAGGGAGTTCTGAATGAATTCTGATATACAATACATTATGATGCACAATTTTAAGATTTTTTTCTAAAAGCACCGTGATTCTGTATTACTGATACAAGAAACCATAGACTTGGCTTGTTTAGAGCGTAAAGCTGCTACAATGAGACTTCCAGCTGATTCTCACAACTACAAGATAGTGAAATTAATAAATGCTCAGCAGGAACATCATGGAGCCAAGGACTTGATGACAGGTGTACAGGACTGTGATATGTCCATGCTCTACCATGCCCCATTGTAGGCAGCTTGCACGAGCATTACTGAGGAACTGCAAATACATTATTGCGAAGACCTAATCCAAAATGTAAATTAACTTTGTATAATCTCCCGTCCCTTCAACCAGAGACTCCAATATTTCTTCCAGTTGGAAAAACATCTTCGTTGTACATCTTTCAAGTAAGTGAAATGCATCCACACAGAAACCAAAGATATTTTGCAGAGCATCGCTTTTCAGTTTGCAAGTGACCCTGTCCTTCCAGTTGCCTGTTTATTTAATTTGACCCAATCCTACTCTGACTGCTGTCTTTGACATCCTTTACTGTTCCAACGATGCTCAACATAAATTACATCAACAGCATCTAATCTTCTGACTGGTTATAGTAAAGTCCTCAGCAATCAAGAATGAGTTTAATCATTCAAGCAAAATGTCCTTTCCAGTTTGTATCAGATCTGGCTCGTTCCAATGAATGATCAATGACCTGAAAGATTAACTGTTTTTCTCTCCATGAATGCTACCTGACTGGCTGGGTCACTTTTTTTTCTTCAGATATTTAAAATACCCTCTCCATGGAGTTTTAAGCATTCTGCACCACCTCTCTTGTGAAGAAAGCACTGAATCTCTATGCCAGGGTCTCTGCACAAAATGGAAATTATCTCCATTATTGGCACTTTAATGAACAGGTTTCACAGGCTGTGTGCGTCAACAACTCCCCTGTGCAATTGGTCTCATAAACTTCTGCTGGTATCTGCTGACCTTTTGGGCTAAATGCACCATAATACATGATGGTCAGCAGTGCAAAAGCAATGTATGGGGACAAAGAAGACTTGACCTAGGAAAAAAAACTTAGGTCTTCAATAAAGTGGGGGTGGGGGAGACAAACTGATCCTTCTCGGTGACTTCAATTCCAGGGTGGGAAAAGACAACTCTCAGGCAAGCAAAATAGTAGTGAAGACGAAGTCTTGTGCGGTCTACCTCTGCACGAATAATTGTAGGGGCTTGGTCTTGATAGGGTTATTGATAGGGGAAGGGTTATTGATAGGGGACGATCAGGGGACGAGGATGTAACTAGTAGAGTGGATAAGGGAGAACCAGTGGATGTGTTATATCTGGACATTCAGAAGGCTTTCGACAAGGTCCCACATAAGAGATTAGTATACAAACTTAAAGCACATGGTATTGGGGGTTCAGTATTGATGTGGATAGAGAACTGGCTGGCAAAGAGTAGGAGTAAACGGGTCCTTTTCAGAATGGCAGGCCGTGACTAGTGGGGTACCGCAAGGCTCAGTGCTGTGACCCCAGCTATTTACAATATATATTAATGATTTGGACGAGGGAATTGAATGCAACATCTCCAAGTTTGCGGATGACACGAAGCTGGGGGGCAGTGTTAGCTGTGAGGAGGCTGCAAGGTGACTTGGATAGGCTGGGTGAGTGTGCAAATGCATGGCAGATGCAGTATAATGTGGATAAATGTGAGGTTATCCACTTTGGTGGCAAAAACAGGAAAGTAGACTATTATCTAAATGGTGGCCGATTAGGAAAAGGGGAGATGCAACGAGACCTGGGTGTCATGGTATACCAGACATTGAAAGTAGGCATGCAGGTGCAGCAGGCAGTGAAGAAAGCGAATGGTATGTTAGCATTCATAGCAAAAGGATTTGAGTATAGGAGCAGGGAGGTTCTACTGCAGTTGTACGGGGTCTTGGTGAGACCACACCTGGAGTATTGCGTACAGTTTTGGTCTCCAAATCTGAGGAAAGACATTCTTGCCATAGAGGGAGTACAGAGAAGGTTCACCAGACTGATTCCTGGGATGTCAGGACTTTCATATGAAGAAAGACTGGATAGACTCGGCTTGTACTCGCTAGAATTTAGAAGATTGAGGGGGGATCTTATAGAAACTTACAAAATTCTTAAGGGGTTGTACAGGCTAGATGCAGAAAGATTGTTCCCGATGTTGGGGAAGTCCAGGACAAGGGGTCACAGTTTAAGGATAAAGGGGAAATCCTTTAGGACCGAGATGAGAAAAACATTTTTTACACAGAGAGTGGTGAATCTCTGGAACTCTCTGCCACAGAGGGTAGTTGAGGCCAGTTCATTGGCTATATTTAAGAGGGAGTTAGATGTGGCTCTTGTGGCTAAAGGGATCAGGGGGTATGGAGAGAAGGCAGGTACAGGATACTGAGTTGGATGATCAGCCATGATCATATTGAATGGCGGTGCAGGCTCGAAGGGCCGAAGGGCCGAATGGCCTATTCCTGCACCTATTTGCTATGTTTCTATGTTTCTATCAGCCATGATCACAATGAATGGCGGTGCTGGCTCAAAGGGCCGAATGGCCTCCTCCTGCACCTAGTTTCTATGTTTCTATGTCGTGTCTTAAGAAACATCCTGCTTCATCAGGGAAACAAACATTTGACAAAGCCCTGATATAGATAATACTATTCTTCCAATTGAGAGACTGCAAGGATGTTCAAATGACAAATACAGAAGACTGTTGGACTGATCCCCACTTAATCTGCTTTTCATTAAATCCATTGACACACAAGTGCATCAGTAGTGTCCGTTGCCTGAGCAACACCTTCAGCATCGTGACCATGGCTCACAAATATAAATATCTGCCTAACACCACACTCCTGAAACCATTACTCTATTCCAAACTGACCCAGGAAAAGATTATAATGTGGACAGACAGCAAGGTTCATGAATGTACTAGAACATTTCTTAAAATATAACAATCACCCTATGACTCCTGGGATTCCCTGTCTCAAGACAACTCGGTGCAGAAGGGGCTTTTAGAATGCTACTGAAAAACAGAGAACAGCATAATTGATAGAAAAAGATCAGAAATGACCCCTCATCCTGACACATTAGTCTACCTTATCTGTGGAAAGGTCTACATGTCCTGGGTACTCTCAGGACCCAAGTGTCAGCAGGTCAACTTCTATCCTGGGTGGCCGCATTAGTAAATAAATGTGAACATCAAACTGGAATACATTAAGTGTTTGTGAGTAATGTTGAGCAAAAAGCAAGTCATAAAATATCAGTAATCATGTGTTAGAATTAAAATCCTGAAGATCGACAATGTTGCAAGAATTTTTAGTATTATATGAAGATGACCTGTTTGAACGTTTGGGCATTTTGTTCCAAGTTTGTATATATTTTAATTTGCAAATGAATGCAGGCGTTGAAAGTCGGACTAATCTGCAACTCCCTTTTATCCATTGTCATATCCGAGCAAGGGTGAACAGATACTGTCACAATCCAACTTAATTGCACAGTCTCAACAGAACATTTATTTCAGTGACAGATAAGTGAGCAGCGTTTTGGTGACATGGGTTTCCTACTTGAAAGCATGACAACTGTCACTGAGGAAGATAATCCTTTTCATATTAGATTTGAACATTTCTGCTCCAGTTAAGGTTTATTCTAGGGAATAGCTGTTCAGCAAGCATGACATGAAATTCCTTTGTTTTCTACCTAGCAAATGCGATACAAGAAATTCCTTTGGGTTTTTGTTTTGTTTTGAAAGTGAGATTAAAGTTACTTTATTTTGTCCTGAAAATTTTCCATGTTTATTTTTTCTTATTCTTGGGTGTAGTGAAATGTAGAGCATTTCAATGTGCTTATGATAATCTGTTTGAAAACAAAAATGGATTTTATTTATTTTAACAATATTGTTACAATTGTGATACAGAAATAAGAATGTGTTTGGTTTTAATTTAGAAACTGGCCCCTTGGCCCACCGAGTTTCTGCTGACTGTCAATCAGACTAGTTCCATGTTATCCCACTTTCTCATCCACACCTACACACTAGGGACAATTTACAGAGACTGATTAACATACAAATCCATACGTCTTTTGAGGTGGGAGAAAACTGGCACACCTGGAGGAAATCCACGGTTTATTAAGAAGCTAAATTAATTGAAGAGGAGATTAGGTTTATTTTCCCTCTTGCAGACATTGGGTTAACATTTTGATTGGTTGATTCCCATTGGAAAAACTCCACATAGTGAACACTTACCAGGAGTCTTTTAATAAGCTGATCACGTTCTGATAGGTTGTCTTGAAGTTTATTAATGAGGTGTAAATCTTCTGGTCTGCATTCATGCTTTTTTGACTTTTCTTCATTCTCTTTCAATCTGCAAACGATTGTGAATTTGAAAGAATTTGAGTTCTTTATAAATAAATTAGTGTCAACTTGACAAGAGTTAGCATAAGTCAAGATAAATAAAGGTGTGCAAGTTATTTTATCTCACTGGTGAAAAGATCTTGCCAGTTTGTATTTAATGTATCATGTAGCCAGAAGATGGTTTCAACTCCACACATGGTGAATTATCCTTCACAATAAGTCAAAGTTAAGAAAAGGCAATAATCATGATGGTGTTACGTTAATAACATCTTATCAAAAATGTAGTTCTTATATCAGATAACAGCAAAGGAAGTCCACCCTGTCTATGCTGCCCCCCAGCAATCCTGTTAATTCCATTTCCTGATTTATTTTCACAATCTATTATTTCACACTTGCTCATCAGCAACCTCCTGATACTTCTATTTATATCCAGGAAAATTTACATTGTTTATTAAGCAGCCCACATTGGAAATAAGAGGGTAACCAGGGAGAAGGTAAGACCACTCAAGGATGAAGATGGGAAAATGCTTGAAGTCTGGGTTCTTGGTTTCTTGGTCCTCCAAAATATTCCAAATGGAATTTAAACTGGGGATGTAGGTCAGGTACTAAATAAGAACTATGCATATGTTTTCACCAAGGAGAAGGAGACATGGAGGACAGTGAGATCAGCGTGGAGTACTAAAATACCAGGGCAGTTTGAGATTAAGGAGGTCGTTTTGGGGCTCTTGAAGAACATTGGGATGAATAAATCACAGGATCCGACAGGATCTATCCCAGGTTATTGAGAAAGGCAAGAGGGGAGATTGTGGGAGCCTTCATGGAAATCTTTGTCATCTCTCGCCATAGGCGATATCCCGGAGGACTGGAGAATATCTAATATTGGGATGATCAGTACGACCTTTATGAGTAGGTGACTAATGGGCCTGTCAGGTGACTGCCGGCAACTGTCAAGTCGTAGCAGGTCGCTGAAAAAACGGTGACTGGAACGCCGACTGTCAGAGTGGCACACACACACACACACACACACACACACACACACACACACACACACACACACACACACACACACACACACACACACACACACACACACACAGACACAGACAGCTTCCTTCACCAGCCAGTTATGCAGGCGGGGGACTGGGCAAGCGGGGGGAGCGCTGTCTGAGTGAAATTCACACGGTGCAAAGCCAATGTGATGCAGACACACACCACAATGAACAGGAAGGTTGGCGCTGTAATTAAGACGGTGAAAGCACAGTGTACGGGAAGGGTCACTTAAGTCCTTTAAAAGAGAGGGGGGGGGGGGGAGAAGGAGCGGAGACAACTTTTAAGAAGCCAGAGATACACGGCTATGAAGCTCGGCGGACATTAACATTACTGGTCGGTTATCCTTGGTTATCCTTGGTTCTGAAAACTACCGTTTATGGGGTTTTTCCCCAATGAACCAATGAAATTCACCGGTCAGCATCGGCGAGAACCTACGACCTCCTGGCAACCCACTACCACTGCACCTACGGCACGAGAATTCTCGCAACTCTCCATGGCGGCTTCATTCTGCCAATTTTTCAATGTTGAAAAATTAGCGGCGACCAGAATGAAGCCGCGACTAGTTCCGAGAATGTGGGAACTACTCACGACCATGAAGGCGACTCCCCGGCAACCACCCGCGAACATGTGGCGACCGCATAGTCTCCTGTAGTCGCCTAAAAAGTCGCCTAAGTGATCTAAGTGAATGGCTGTGATTGTCGGTATGGATTTTAGCAAGACATTTGATAAAGTCCCCTGAAGTAGGCTGATCCAGAAGATTAAGATGCACAGGATTAACCGTGATTTAGTTGTATGGCTTACTGATAGAAGACGGAGGGTTGTGGTGGAAGGACAATATTGAGACTGGAGGTCTGAGACTAGTGGAGCTCTGTGTGGATCTGTGTTTGGACCTCTGCTGTTAGTGATAAATGTAAATGACTTAGATGTCAATGTTGACAGGTTGGGTAGTAAGTTTGCAGATAACACTAACATCACTGGGGTCGCGGACTGTGCGGAAGGCAGTCAAAGTATATAGTGGAATATAAGTTAGCGACAGAAATGGGTGGAGAAATGGCGCTTGGAGTTTAATCCAAGTTTAATTCCACACGAATGCAGGGAAAATATACAATGGAATGACCCTTAATAGCATTGATGTACCAAGAGATCTTGGGGTCCAAGTCCATTACTCCTTGAAAATGGCAACACTGTGGCATCAGCTAATACACAGACCTCTTATGGTCGAACCCTCGTCAGTAGCTACGAGGGCTGGCACGTGACATCACGGCCTAGGGGGGGTGTCCTGCTACTTAAGCTTATCTCACCTCGAGACCTAGGCAGTCAACAGGTAGCTGAGCCCGAGAGAACAACCTCGCTCAGCTACAGCAGCAATGATAATTACGTTAGCGGACCAACCTAACATGTAACACCTGAATAAAACTACTGTTCGAACCTGCCTGACGTCTGGCCTTATTCACCACGTTTGGTGCCGCTACAACACGTATAAAGAGTGATAAAGAAGGCACATGGTCTGCTTGCCTTTATAGATTTGGGCAGTGAGTATAAGAATCAGGATGTCGTGATGCTCTATAGGACGGTGGTCTGGCTGCAATCGGCATATTGCATGCAGTTCTGGTCACCCCAATTCAGGAAGCATGTGGAGGCTTTGGAAAGGGTGCTGAAGAGGTTTACTAGAATAATGCCTGGATTAGGGGGTATTAACTATAGGGTGAGGTTGGACAAACTTGGATTATTTTCTCTGGAACAGCGATGGTTGTGGGGTGACATGATAAATTATGAGAGGCATAAATAGGGTAGACAGTCAGAAGCTTTTTCCCAGGATTGGAAAATCAAATACTAGAGGGCATTACTTTAAGGTGAGAGGGGCAAGTTTCTTATTACAATGTGGGTGGTGAGTGCCTGGAACGTGCTGCCGGGGGGGTGGCATTGGCACGTGGATATATAGGGAATGGAGGGATATAGATTGTGTGCAGGCAGATAAGAGTCGGTTTTGGCATCATGTTCAGTACAGATATTCTGTTTGAAGAGCCTGTTTGTGTCCTCTATTGTTCTATGTTCTTTGTTCTAACCAGCATGTCTTTGGGCTATGGGAAGAAACCAGAACACCAGAGAGGAGACAACAGACCATAGAAAGTGCAAACTCCACACAGAAGACAGGTGGTCTGAAAGAAACCCAGGCTGTGAAACGGTTGTTCTGCCTGCAGCTCCACTGTGCCACATTACTTCCTTGGAAAATTTTCAGGATCTGAGCATCAATGGCAAGATTGGCTTTTATTGATCATCCCTAATTGTCCCTGGCAGTGAGCTAATCTGAGTGGTTTGTTAGGTCATTTCAGAGAGAAATTAAATAAATTGTATTGGTTGGTCAGAAGCCAGAATAAACAAGTGGGCCAGGATGGTCATCATAACTAAGACTTGTAAATACTGAATATAATTTCCACAGCTGCCCTGGTGGGATATGAACTCAGGACTTTGGATTGTGAGGCTAGGCACTTCACCACCACCGCCGCCTCTTGATTTGGAAAGAGGAATTTAATTTATTTTAGAGCTGTCCGATCTGTTTCCAGAAATTCACAAAATATTGTTGGAATTCATAAAATATTGTTGGTTTTTGCATCATAAGACTGACAATGGAAATTTGAGGCCATGAACTTTTTTATTTTGTTGCTCTTAGCATTTCGAATAATCACCTTGTAGAAGCCCGGTTTCTTGTTTCATTCCAGCTTTCTTTAAAAAAAAATGGGAAATAGAACACTTACTCAGTTTCCAAGGAAACTATTTTTGCTTGGAGACGGGTTTGGGAGCTGCTGAAATCAGACACAATGCCTTGGATTTCTTTCAAGTGATTTTGTTTCAGCAAGTTGACTTCCTTCTCATATTCTGCCTTAAGCTCTTCTTCCAGTGATCTATATCATTGAAAATAGAAAGTGGGTAATATTGTAGCACTGTTGAGCAAGAACAACATGAATCTTTTCATAAGGAGATCTTTCGTCAAGTGATGCAGTCAGAAACAGGTGAAATGATCATGGGGAACAAGGACATGGCAGACCAATTGAATAACTACTTTGGTTCTGTCTTCACTAAGGAAGACATAAATAATCTGCCAGAAATAGCAGGGGACCGGGGGTCAAATGAGATGGAGGAACTGAGTGAAATCCAGGTTAGCCGGGAAGTGGTGTTAGGTAAATTGAATGGATTAAAGGCCGATAAATCCCCAGGGCCAGATAGGCTGCATCCCAGAGTACTTAAGGAAGTAGCCCCAGAAATAGTGGATGCATTAGTGATAATTTTTCAAAACTCCTTAGATTCTGGAGTAGTTCCTGAGGATTGGAGGGTAGCTAATGTAACCCCACTTTTTAAAAAGTGAGGGAGAGAGAAAACGGGGAATTACAGACCAGTTAGTCTAACATCGGTAGTGGGGAAACTGCAGGAGTCAGTTATTAAAGATGGAATAGCAGCACATTTGGAAAGTGGTGAAATCATTGGACAAAGTCAGCATGGATTTACGAAAGGTAAATCATGTCTGACGAATCTTATAGAATTTTTCGAGGATGTAACTAGTAGAGTGGATAAGGGAGAACCAGTGGATGTGTTATAACTGGACTTTCAGAAGGCTTTCGACAAGGTCCCACATAAGATAGTAAACAAACTTAAAGCACACGGTATTGGGGGTTCAGTATTGATGTGGATAGAGAACTGGCTGGCAAACAGGAAGCAAAGAGTAGGAGTAAACGGGTCCTTTTCAGAATGGCAGGCCGTGACTAGTGGGGTACCGCAAGGCTCAGTGCTGGGACCCCAGCTATTTACAATATATATTAATAATTTGGACGAGGGAATTTAATGCAACATCTCCAAGTTTGCGGATGACACGAAGCTGGGGGGCAGTGTTAGCTGTGAGGAGGATGCTGGGAGGCTGCAAGGTGACTTGGATAGGCTGGGTGAGTGGGCAAATGCATGGCAGATGCAGTATAATGTGGATAAATGTGAGGTTATCCATTTAGGTGGCAAAAACAGGAAAGTAGACTATTATCTGAATGGTGGCCGATTAGGAAAAGGGGAGATGCAACGAGACCTGGGTGTCATGGTACACCAGTCATTGAAAGTAGGCATGCAGGTGCAGCAGGCTGTGAAGAAAGCGAATGGTATGTTAGCATTCATAGCAAAAGGATTTGAGTATAGGAGCAGGGAGGTTCTACTGCAGTTGTACAGGGTCTTGGTGAGACCACACCTGGAGTATTGCGTACAGTTTTGGTCTCCAAATCTGAGGAAAGATATTCTTGCCATAGAGGGAGTACAGAAAAGGTTCACCAGACTGATTCCTGGGACTTTCATATGAAGAAAGACTGGATAGACTCGGCTTGTACAGTCTGTCTGTCCCTTCCTTCTTTGTTGTTTGTTTGTACGTGTTCTTCATATCTTCAAAAGACATTACCTTGGGCAAGACCCTGATGCACGACATTTACGATGAGCTAGTTCTTACCAGTGAACTTGTTAAAGGGAAGTTTGGATAAGCCGCACAGATCATCAGTGAACATTTACAACATGGCACAGTCAGTAAGCTTTGACCAGTCCTCAAGTCCAAATCGTTCATAGACATCAGAAAGAAATGAGGCCCAGAGTAGACCCGTATGGAACACACCATTAAATCTGAGCCACATCCCTTTACTTTCTCTAACAAAACATATCTTCAAAAGCTACTAACCTGTATTGGGTCTTGTTAATTCTCTGCTGAATGGCTTCCTGATTCTTTAATTCAAGTTCCTTGTTGAGCAGTTCCACACTTTTGTTATGCAGTGTCCTTTCTTTCCGTAGCTCAGACATTTCACTCTGCGACTCTAACAGAGTCTCTCTCAGTGTTTTAAGCTGATTCTGGTAATTGTCCTCCTTAAAAAAAAGGTTTACATTGTTCAATTTTTGCTTCCACACTCACTTGTAACGCAAGTCAGGATTACTCCAGCAACTGTGGTGGAGTGTGGACTCAGTGAACCGAAGGGCCTGTTTCCTAAACTAAAAACGGCTGTATCTCTAAACTAAAGATTTGGTGTCCAAGAACTCATGAGGTGCAGCCTGAAAAGCAGCAGAAGCACCAAAAGGCTGGGGTAAAGATGATGACTACAGGACGATGTTCTTGTTCAGCATCTGCAGCCTCATCTCCAGCAGAGGCGGCAACTGTCTGCACAGAATATAAAGGGCTCCCCGGTAGAGAGATGCTTCTTATTTGGAGCCAGTGAAATCATGGTTCCCAAAGCAATCTAAGTGACCCTATCTCATACTCCAACGATTACCAATAACACTGAAGGAGTAGGAGGAGCTGAGTTGATACTGAAGTGGAATCTCCGGATTGCCCGCAATGCTCAGGCAAGGGGACGTTGGAACACATCCTGAGCTGTTGCCCAAAGGCTCTTGGGCAGGGCACGAACAGGTTCTTAAACCCATTGCAGAAGCCATCAGCATGGGAATCAGCAGCTGCAGACGAGGTCTCCCCACCACCCAGATGATCACCTTCGTGAAGGCCGGAGTGCAGCTGCCAAGAACCACAGCAGCCAGGAATCCGTCAGGAATCCTGGTGACTGCGCAGGACTGGCAGCTTTCTGTAGACCTGGTGAATCAGCTGAAGTTCCCACAGCACATTGCCACAACCACCCTGAGGCCAGACATCCTCCTGGTCTCAGAGGCGACCAAAAACATTGTCTTGTTGGAACTGACAATGCCGTGGGAGGACCGTCTGGAGGAGGCCCACGAGAGGAAGATGACCAAGTACGAAGAGCTGGTCATAGACTGCTTAAGCAGGGCTGGAAGGCAAGGTGTATGCCCTTCGAGGTTGGCTGCAGAGGTTTTGCAGGGCAATCGCTCTACAAAGCCTTGAGTGCACTGGGCATCAACGGAGTGGAGAGGAGAAGGGCCATCGAGAACACCACAGAGGCAGCGGAGAAGGCCTCGAGATGGCTCTGGATCAGGAGAGGAGGTCCATGGGGAGGAGCGAATGCCACCTGAACATGTTGTGGTCTGATCAACCATGGCTGGGTCGCCTGGGTGAGGGTGTCTGATGTTGAAAGACCCGAAACACCAATGACCCCATGTTACATCACTGATGATGTGTTCAGGAGCATCAATAGATATATTTTTTTAATCTATCAATCATGTTGTTTTGCAGGTCTTTGATTATAAGGTTCACTGTACCTTGGTACATGTGATAATAAAGAACCATTGAGGGAGACTTCATAGCCAAGGATTTTCGGTAGCCAGCAATGCCCTGAGGGATGGATCCTGGGCAACAGGACTTCTCTGGATCATGGAATTAAATCATGAAGTTCATGATTATAAGACACGAATGAATGAGTGAATCTCTTATCCAATTACTGGGATGTCTTGCAACAGCATTTTTCAATCTCTGGCATCTTCAATGCTTCTGAGGACATGGAATTTCCTTGTGTGATGCTTGCCTGGGTGGTGCCTCTCCCTGCTGGAGGAGACCATTAGGGCCAACTCCTACCAGGCTCTTAGTCTGCTGGCCCCAGCAGGATGTCTGGCCGATGGGGCCTCCCAGCTGGCATTCATCTCACTGCTGAGAATGACCAGGTCTCTTTCATTGAAACAATGTCTTTATCTCTACCCGTTAGTGAATATCAGATATATTTAAATGAAATTAATCTTTCCTCTGCGATGTCAGTTAGTCAAAGGCTAGCAAGGCAGTGCTGGGAGATTTTGTTGCCATTCTGTAGAACCCTCCTTGAGTCCAAATTGTCTCAGAGGAACCATGGCTCCTTTGATGCAGGGGCCTGTGTGTCTGAATATAATAATCATAACCTAGCCCTTTGGACCTCAATGGCACAGTGACTGGACTGACACTGGGCTAGAAAAGTTCAATTTTACAGAACCACAGCATTTACTTCCATTTAAGAAACCCCTTTTAAGGTCCCACTACACCTCACCCCTTCCAGCTCCTATTTACCCCACCATCTCTCCCCCCCCCCTTTGCTGCATTCCTCTCCTTGTACACTTATCTCCCATCCCCATCCCCCATTTTATCCCCCCTCTTTTCCACCCACAAATAATCACCTTCCATTCACATCCCTCCCTTCGTCTTTACAATTCATTACCTCTGCTTTCCTTATCTGACATCCTTTTGTCTACTTTTCACCTAAAAAACATTTGGACAAGCACACAGATAGGATAGGTTTAGAGGGATATTTGTCCAAATGCAGCCAAGTGCGACTAGTGTGGATAGGGCATGTTGGTCGCCGTGGGCAAATTGGACCAACGGGCATATTTTCACGTTTTCACACTCTTTGATTCCATGACTCTAGCCTTTGTCACTTACGCCACCCATCTCCTTATCAAATTCCCTACACCTGCATCCACCTATCACTTGCCAAGTGTTCCACCCCACCTCAAATCAATCTGCGGACGGTTCCCGACCCAAAAGGTCACCTGTCCATTCCTTCCCCAGATACTGCCTGACCCACTGAGATCATCCGCACTCTGTGTTTTGCTCAAGATTCCAGCATCTGGTTTCTTGTGTCTCCCTTACCACAATTACCTGCTGTTGATTTCTCTCCCCACTACTGAGGACTTGTTGTTTCAGGATCTCAAGCTGAGATTCAAGATCCTGATTTAATGATGTGACATAATGAACATTCTGCAGGAGAGTTTCCTTTTCTTCATTCAATTGGGACTGAAGTAACTGGACTGCAGCTTGGGAATTGGTCACTTGTTGTTCAAAGTTCTTCTTTGTGTCTGCAAGCTGAAATAAATAGAGGATTAAAATTCAAAGTTTTAACGCCTTGACTTTACCTCATTTAATTTTTCAAACAACCATTAAAATAAAAATCGTCTTTTTCAGGATCAGTTTTAAAATTTCAGCATTTAGTGTCTATTCCCAATTGCCTAAGGAAAAGTAATGATGGTCCATCAAATGCACTTGAACAAGTTCAGGTCTTTTGTTGAAGGTACTCCCAGGGTCGATATACTTCTAGGTCAAGGTGGCGTGTTACTTGGAGCGGATCCTGCAAAGGTTTCTATTCCCTGTTAATATGCAAAGGAGCACTCAACTGCCTCAGTTCAACTGTTACAAAGATTTAGGAGGTTTTTCTTTCCAGTCTCTAATATTTTATCTAAAGAGAATTCTTTAAGTATCTTTAACACGATTTCAACCTTCCAGACAAGAGGGTTTGAGCAAATTTTCTCTTTGCTGGTTGCCAAAATGGAAGGTGAAGCAACCATATAAGGCACATGGGCTGCAGTTTTAAAGGGAGCTAACAGAAGAAGGTGAGCTCACAGGGATCCCTCCTCTCTCACCAAGTGCTTAGGTCTTGGATAACGTACCCTCTCTTTTCAATAGCAGTAGATGCAGAAGCTGTGCCTTTCCAGGGGATATCGTCATTGTTACATTTCCTCCTGTGATTTGACACACAGCATTCCTTCTTGCAGGAATGTCCATCTATACAGTGAGCTTCCCTGACCCACTCCTCCCAGGATGATATTAAAATATTAACATTCATCTGTGGCTCATAACTAACCTGCCTCTCAGAGCAGACCAACCAGCCTGTCTATATCTGATTATTTGTCAACCGCCAGCTCCTACCTTGTGCCTATGTCTGGTGGTGGTCTTGGGGAAGGGGTGTTTACTCATGTGACCAAGGATTTAGAGAGTAGCCTGAGCCTCATAGTGACACAGTTTTCCTGGCTCCTTCTTCCATTTGCCCGAAGTCCAAAACCATGTGGCAACCATCTTGGGACTAAATGCACCACTGTACCTATTCAATATTTTCACACCCATGAATTTAAATGATGAGAATTCAGCTGATAATTGCTTTTGACAGGCAAAACTCCTTCATGCAAGTGCAATTTCGTAAAACACTCCACTGTCCATTGCCCCATCAAGTGCTTACATCTGCTTCAAGTGTTCCTGTTGCGGCTTGCCACTTTTTCTGCAGGGTTTCCATTTCTTGCTCTTTCTCCTGCTGCAGCTGAGCCAGAGCCGACTGCATGTCACTTGCATGTTCTCTCTTCAGCCTTTCCTGCAGCTTCTCGCTCTCACATCTGACAAAGACATTAAAAGGACAACTTTCAGTTGTTTTAATCCAGAGCCAAACTGCTCTGAAGTTCTAAAAAACTGACAGTCTTTAAAGATACAAAGCTGAGATCAGAGTGAGACTCCAAAGGGATTGGCATCAGTTCCTTATTTTGAAAGTTCCCTTTTTTTCCAAAATGGTGTGTGCATGCATCCATGCTAATTGGCATATTGAGCTACTCATTTTCCTGCATTTGGCCCACAGCACTGCCCATATTTTTGTCCAAACTTTTATCCTGTCTTTTAAAAGTTGCAATTATATCCACTTCTGTAGCTTCATCTGGCAGCTCATTCCAGATAGGGACAATCTCGAGTGAAAAACGTGCCCCTGAAGTCCTTCTTAAACCTCTCCCCTCTCAACTTAACCCTGGGATTAAAAAATCCTTTCCCTTGGGGACAAAAGATGCGTGTGTTCACTTTATCCATGCTCCTCATGATCTTGTACATCTCACAAAGGTCGCGGTTCAGCCTCCCACGCTTCAAAGTCCCATCCTATCTAACTTCTCTCTATATTGCAAGCCCAGGTAATATCCTGATGACTCTGCTTTACCCTTCTTACTTAGTGGCATTCTTCTGTAGCTGGACGAGCAGAACAGCAAGTTCTCCAAGTGTGGTCTCACTCCAGTTCCCTCCATCCCTGCAGAGTCATGTGCCTAGCTTAAAGCCTCTTAACCACCACTATCATATCTGCTTCCACCACTACCCCTGGTCGTGCATTTCAAGCACCCTCCACTCTCTGTGTAAAATCCTTGGCCTGCGCATCCCCTTTAAACATTATCCTTCTCACCTTAAAGCTATGCCCTCAAGTATTTGACATTTCCACCATGGGAAAAGGATTCTGACTGTCTACCATATCTATGTCCCTCATAAATTTATAAACTATCAGGTCTCTCCTCAGATCTTGATGCTCCAGAGAAGACAATTTGTCTTTCCTACCTCTCTTTGTAGCTAATACCCTCTAATCTAAGCATCATTCTAATAAACCTTTTCTGTACTTTTCTAAAGCCTCCACATTCTTCCTGTAATGGGGCAACCAATATAGCACACAATTTTCCAAATGCAGCCTTACCGAAGTTTTATAAGGCTACAACATGACTGCCTGATCCTTAAACTCGATGCCCCAACCGATGAGGGCAAGCACACTGGATGTCCTCTGTACAATCCTGACCAGTTGTGTTGCTGTTTGAAAAGTAAATGCTTCAGTTCTCGTACGGTTTGATGTACGGACATCACGTGCATCCACCACTTTCTGGAGTTTTACGCAGTTGTTAGTGACGCAAATGCTAGGGATCAAAAGACCCTCCTGTCAAGCCTTTGATCTTATGATGGATAGAGGCAACAGTCCCCAAATCATAGCGAGGAACCAGTCTTAAGCCCTGAAGCACATGATCAACAGAAGGCCACTGCCAAGGCAACTGATAGGGTCATCCTTAGATGTAAAAGGTATGGTGCAGCAAGTTGCTCACAGACACGCCTGCATAACGGGGTATAATGGGGGGTTGTTGGTAACCTTCCAACACTCCCCAGCTTTTCTCTGACAGAGCATTAGAAACATTTCCCTCCCCGTGAGGGAACTGTAAACGTGTTACAGCAGACAGATCAATTTCTGCATTGAATAGCAGGCAAAGGGATTTGCACCGCAGCACTTTAATTTCCCCACTTTCACCTTGTACAGCAGTTATTGAGGGCACACAGTGACATAGGAGCAGCACTGTGGCACAGCGGTAGAGCTGCTGCCTGTACAGCACTGAACTTCGATTCAGATTGCGGGTAATGTCTGTACCGAGTTTGTATGTTCACACTCTGACAGTGTGGGTTTTCTCCGGGTGCTCCGGTGTCCTCCCACACTCCAAAGGCGTACAGGTTTGTAGGTTAATTGGCTTCGGAAAAAGTGCAAATTGTCCCTAGTGTGTAGGATAGTGTTAGCGTACGGGGTGATCGTGGGTCAGCGCGGACACGGTAGGCTGAAAGGCCTGTTTCCACACTGTATTTCTAAGTCTAAAGTATTCATTGCTCCTTTTTGGCCCTGGAATTGAGTGACCTGTTGTTCAGGAGGCAGCCAAGTGTCAAACACACCGTGTTAGACCTGGCACAGTTTTCCTTTCTTCCTGAACATGAATGAACTAGGTGGGTAAAGTGGACACAAAAGGCAGGTGTAACTCAGCGGGTCAAGCAGCATCTCTGGAGAAAAGGAATTGGTAACGTTTCAGGGTCGAGGCCTTTCTTCAGACTGAGAGTCAGGAAAAAGGGGAAAAAGGGATTGAGACGGCACAGGAGGAATGAATAGAAGATATGCAAAAAGCACACAAGGAAACATGGGGCACACAATCGGCCATTGTTGGCTCTGGATCTGGTTTCAAGAGATTGTTCACATCCATACCATGTTAACTGCCTGGGATGGACAGTAAATGTCTGCTTTATATAGGTGGGTGTCTTTGGAAGTGCTTGTATTACTGCTTTTAGTGTATTAAATATGATTATAATTGGACATTGCAATACAATATATATTTGCTTCCAAATAATATTTTTCATATAATTTGCTATATCAGAAGACTGCCATTGCAATAATGCATATTTTTTTAACATACTAATATTATTTATCATACTATTTTTTATCATACTATTCTTACTCCTATTATTTGGACATGTGTTACATCATGGTAGCAATGAAATACAAATGACCCAAGAAAAAGATATGTTGGCACCAACACTTCATTATGGACATATATTTTCATGACAAACATTACCAAGGAGGAAGAAATAACAGAACATAAATATAAAACTTCTCATCCATACTGAAACAAAAATATACAAACTGCTGTAGGAAAACCCCTTAACGGATTCTAAAACCAATGAATTAGAAATGAAAATCTCTTGAAATTACAGCTAAATCCTCATTCTAATCCTTCAGCCCTCCCTGCAATTTGTGCTTCATCCATTTAAATCTGGTTTCCATTGACACCATTACTGATAGTTCTGCTCTCGACTCTATTTCACAAGGGGCTTTACACAAAATATTTACTCAAGGCAAGCAAGTTGTCAGGAGAGCACAAGAAAATTGTAGAAATGAGAGACATGAATAGGTAAGTATTTTAGGCGAAATGGCCCTTTATAAAAAAAAGGAGAATTATAACAAAAGAATTGGACCATCATTATAACATCCCCTTTACAATAATAAAAAAATCTGTGGTAATTCAGTCAGGTACCTTTACCTGTTAACTGATACTTCTTGCTGAAAAATAACATATTTCCAGCATTCAGACCAAAACTATGTGGCCTTACAAGATTATTACATTGGTCACCCTGTACCTTTTACTCCACTAAATAGTCTTGTTTATAGTTCTATAATAAATTACAGCCCACTAAATAAATTTCAATGGGATTTTAATGTTTCAAATTGCATATTACTCATATAAATCAAGGAAGTAAGATGAATAACAAAACAAATCGTAATGATCTCATTTATGCCATTACCATTTCTGGTTTCAGAACTGACTTTATGCAGATGCACACTAATGGCTCCTGGGATTATCTAGACTAGATTGCTATTGTTAATGCAGTGATTGGGATTTAATTAAATCTCTGGTATGAAACAAGGGCATGTTGTGCCCAAAGATCCATTTGCAGCAATTTATAGGCTTAAGTGTAAATACATTAATTAGTGCATCATTCTGACGTCCTTCCAACATAAGATTGATGACTTGAAATTGGATTACAATGTTTTTTTGGGCAACGTGCTTAAATTTGATTGATTGATGGATGAAATTGATTAAAAGATACAGCATGGAAACAGGCCCTTCGGCCAATGAGTCCACACCAACCATTGATTAGTTCTATGGTGTCCCACTTTCACATCCACTCCCTACATACTAGGGGCAATTTACAGAAGCGAATTAAACTACAAAGTCGCACGTCTTTGGGATGTGGGAAGAAACCGGAGCACCTGAAGAAAAGCACAAGGACAACTTGTACAGAAAGCATCTGAGGTCATGATAGAGTCTCTGGTATGGTGAGACAGCAGATCTTCTAGCTTTTAATTTATTTTGATTTATTGAAAAGCAATTTCCTGAGAAATATCCAGGACCTATTGCGAGTTCCACAGGTTTCTGTTCATCCTTCTAGGCTCTTTGAGGTGCTACATTCAGGAGACCTCACTCATGCTCAGTGATGCCTTGTTGCATGCAGTGTATGTCTGAACTTAACTTCCAGGAATTTGGATCACACGCATTTGGCAAAAGATGGCAGGGGTGACTCATGCAGAGTAGGCTTTCGCAATGCTTGTGGGCATAGTTTAGTTTAATTTAGAGATACAGCGCGGAAACAGGCCCTTTGGCCCACCGAGTATGCACAGGAACGAGGTACGGATTGTGGATGATCAGCCATGATCACATTGAATGGCGGTGCTGCCTCGAAGGGCCGAATGGCCTACTCCTGCACCTATTGTCACCCAGCAATCCCTGCACATTAACGCTATCCTACACATACTTGGAACATTTTGCACTTATACCAAGCCAGTTAACCTGCAAACCTGCACTTCTTTGGAGTGTGGGAGAAAACCGGAGCTCTCGGAGAAAACCCATGCGGTCACGGGGAGACCATACAACTCCGTACAGACGGCACCCATAGTCGGGATCGAACCCGGGTCTCCGGCACTGCAAGCGTTGTAAAGTAGCAACTCTACCACTGCATTATTTAAGGGGAGTTGTCCCAGAACTGGGAGCCCTTCTTGTGGATGTTCTCCAAGTAAAGCACAGTATGACAACTCTCCCTTGGGTCTGCCATCAGTCCTCCCAAGGCATAACCCCAGTACTCCTGTCACACCTTGCCACCCTCCCCTATCAGTCTCAGGGCAATTAGGGATGAAGATTAATGGAAAGGTTCCAGTGCGGTACACATCCTGTGAATATGAAATGGCATTTTGGCAGGAAAAAAACAAAATTGGGGAAGGCTAACTCTGTGGTGAGAAATTGCAGCACACTGAGATGCAGAAAGTTTTCCTGCAACATGATGTGCAAATGACCAGGATGCAAGTACATCAAATAATTAATATGCTATTGTTTATTGAGGGTATTGAAAAGTAAAGAGGTTGTGCTTCAGTTATAGGCATGAGTGAAACTACATCTGGCATATGATGTATACAATAGGTCTCAATTCTTAAGTAAGGATGTTAATGCTTTGAAAACAGTTCAGCGAAAGTTTACAAGAGTTATACCTTAAATGGATGGATTGATTCTTGATCAAAGACTGGACATGCATGTGCCGTATCTGATGCAGTTTAAAAAAGCAGGAGGGAACTTGATAGAAACACAAGATCCTAAAAGGGTTTGACACTGTGAATGTAGGGAGGAGGTATGGAGGATCTGGAACTCGGAATCCTGTTGAAAAATGAGTCACCCACTTAAGAGAGAAAAAAGGTAAAATGATATTGCCCCCGAGAGTCATCTGTCTTTGAAATTTCATTTTCCAAAGTTGAAAGAATATTTTAAGCAGAGGAAGATTCTTCATAAGCAAGGGGTGAAAAATGAGCAAGGGTAGATGGCAGTGTAAAATTAAAGTTATAACGAGATCGACCATGATCTTATTTAATGGCAGTGCAGTCTTGACAGATGAACAAATAAAGAGAAAGCATGCAATCTCCAAGCAGTCAATATTCAGTGTAGATCACACTGGAATTTGCAGCAAAGGTTGTATTTTACCAACACATTAACCTTCAAATAACCAACAAAACTTTAGAGTTGTGTAGGAAAGAACTGCAGATCCTGGTTTAAATCTAAGATAGACACAAAATGCTGGAGTAACTCAGCGGGACAGGCAGCATCTCTGGAGAGAAGGAATAGATGAGGTTTCGGGTCAAGACCCTTCTTCAGACTTTAGTCATAGAGTCATACAGCATGGCTCTGCAGCCCAATTCATCCATGCCGACGAATATGCCCCATCTATGATGGTCCCATTTGCCTGTGTTTGTACCTATCCAAATATCTTTTAGATGTTATTATTGTATCTGTCTCAACTATTTCCTCTGGCAGCTCGTTCTATATACCCACCTTTGCCTTCTAGTTCTTGAATCCCCCACCTTGGGATTAAAGCACCTCTGTGCTTTCACCGTTTCTATTCCCCTCATGATTTTTATAAGATCTGTAAGATCATCCTTCGGACTACTTATCCATGCATTCATCTGGTCTTATCTTCTGATTCATACTCGAACTAGCACCTGACATGGGGAATTATCTGAGGATTACTATCCTTGAGGTCCTGCTTTTTCACCTTTTGCCAACTCCTTATGCTGGACCTCAATCCTTTTCTGACCTATGTCATTTGTATCAATGTGCACAATGTCTTCTTGCTGCTCTCCCTCCTCCTTGAGAATAGTCTGCAGCTGCATGGAGACATCCTGGACATGGCACCAGGGAAGCAACACACCAGCCTGGATATGCAGAACTCTTTAAAAAAATGAAGCTCATTATAAAACCATTATTAAACCAATTATATTCAGGTTAAACTTTTGAGGTGATGAGGAGGTATAAGATTCATTGCTGACTATCATAACTCATACGTTTTGGTGCAAGCGCTGTGTTGTGGAATGTAACGTACCGTACTTTTTCTTTCCACTTTGTCTCTATCTGTTGAGAAAGTTGAAGGTTCTCTTTTCTCAAGGATGAAACCAGAGCTTCATGCTGTTCTTTCTGCTTTTTCAATTTCTCCTGACGGGTCCATAAAAAAGAGGGGATTAACCATTACATGACTGTTATTTATTGACTGCAAACATTTAAGGAATGCTTTTGGAGTTGTAATGCTGAATTTTCCTGAGTACTTAAAGTCATAGAGTCATGAATTGTAAAGCATGGAAACAGGCCGTTCAGCCCACTACACCGTGCTGACCATTTTGCACATCTTAACTAATTCCATTTGTCTGCATTAGGTCCGTATCTTACTATGCCTTGGCTTTTTATGTGTCTGTCTAAATGTCTCTTAAACCTAGTGATATCTGACTCCTCTGGCAGAGAGTTCCAGATATCAACCACTCACTGTGTAAAATTACCTTTCATATTCCTTATTTTCAACTTAAATATATGCCCTCTTGTTTTTGATACACCAATCATCTGAAAAATATTCTGATTTACCACCGCTTCTATGTTTCTTACAACCTGTCACCCTTCAACCTCCTTCTCTCCAAGGAAAACAACCCAGCAACCCCAGTCTACCCAATCTCCTCCTCTATCCAATATCTTCCCTCCTGCCTCCCCCATAACTACAGTCTTCCAATCCAGGCAACATTCTGGTGAATCTCCTCTGCATTCTCTCCAGTGTAACCACATCTTTCATTTGATATGGTGCCAGAACGGCACACAAAACTACAAGTGCAGTCTACCAGTGTTTGGTAAGTTTGCAACACAATGTCCCAACTTTAAAATTCAATGTACTGTCCTATGAAGGCAAGCATGCCATATACTTTCATCACCACCCTCTCGATTTAAAGAGGAAAGGAAAGAAGTGGAAAGATGCTAATGAAATTTGAAAGACAAACGGACATGAACACACCTGGTAACTGAATATTCGGTGTACTCTTTATTTTACTCATCATATTTGCACTTAAAGTGTTTTAAGATGGGGTTATTTACCTATTCAGCAAATTACAAATGTGCGATTTAAGTCTCTGTATTCATTTTTTCATTGGGGAAAATAGTGGGAACACGAGACCTAGAAACATGCTTTTTCCAAGAAAATATTTTAATATATTTGAGGAATAGGTGTTCACATACATTTCACTCAAGGAACCGGTTCAGTTATCTTAAGAGAAAGGGGACATTCAGCCCATCATGTCCATGCTAACATTCTTTTTTTTTTTTTTTGAAAATATTTTTTATTGGAGAAAAGTACACAACCTATTAACATCATTACAGTCTTACATTTTTAAATTGATAATATTATCAATTATTATTACATTGTCTCCAATACCTTTTGCCTTTTTTTTAAAAAACTAGATAGAACTAAAAAGATAGATGAAGTAAAAAAAGAAAAGAGAGAGAAGAAAAAGAGAAAAAAAAAACAGAAAAAAAACAAACAAAAAAACAAAAAAAAAAACAAAAGAGAAAGATAGTTAAAGAAGAATGGAAACATTTATTAAAATAAAAAACTTCATTTGAGATATATTCGTACATTTCAGAGTATAGCATTTCATCCATTCTTTAGCCCGAGTATTAGTCAGGTTCCTGTGCTGAACCATTCTGACCCTTTAAATAATCAATAAAGGGAGACCATGTTCCAACGAATAATTCCTGTTTGTCCAACAGGGAAAATCAGATTCTTTCCACGTTTAAGGTCTCCGTCATTTCTATAATCCACATTTTGATTGGGGGACGTAGGGCCTTTCCAAAATTTTAGAATTAATTTTTTTCCTGTTATTATACTATAATCAATAAAGTTTCTTTGTGTTGTTGTAAATGTTTGATTTAATTCTAATGTTCCGAGTATTATTAATTTTGGATCCGGGTCCAATTGTGTGCTGGTCACTTTAGATATTATACTAAAAATATTTACCCAGAATTTTTTAATTTTTATACAGTTTGCAAACATATGAGATAAGGTAGCTTCTAAATGTTGACATTTATCACATATAGGTGAGATATGTTGAAAGATTTTATGTAATTTTGTTTTTGAATAATGTAACCTATGTATTACTTTAAATTGTATTAAAGAATGTCTGGCATTTAATGAACATTGATGTATGTGTTGTAAACTTTCTTCCCAAGTATCTTTCGTTATTATTTGATTTAATTCTTTTTCCCATGTTTGTCTGTGTAAGTCCGTCGATGGAATGTCACTGTCTAATAAGATATTATATATATAAGATATTAATTTTTCTGTATTAGGATGTTTATTCCAACATTCGTCAAGAATTTCTGAATTTCTAATTCGAAAATTTTGAGTATTCGATTTTACATAATCTCTGAGTTGAAGATATCTGAAATAATCATTCTGTTGCAACTCCTGAAATGTCAAAAAAGTGCCTTCCTTGTAAAGTTGTCCCATATTTTTAATTCCATAATTCTTCCATTGTGTAAAACCCCTGTCCAACCATGAGGGCTTAAACAAAGGGTTATTCACAATTGGGAGAAAAAGTGATAAATTATCTAATTTTAATGTCTTTTTTAATTGTTTCCAAATTCGTATGGCACTAAATATTATAGGGTTTTCCCTATAAATTTTTTTGTTTAATTTAGATGTAGCAAATAATATCGAACCGATATCAAAAGGCAAACAATCTTCCTTTTCCATTTTTAACCAATCTGGTTGTTGATCTATTTCTTCCAACCAGAAATTCATATTTTTAATATTAACTGCCCAAAAATAAAACAGAAAGTTGGGTAAAACCAAGCCTCCATTTATTTTTGATTTACACAAATGTCTTTTGTTTATCCTATGATTCTTATAATCCCAGATAAAATCATTAACAATGGAGTCCAATTTAAAAAAAAAGTTTTTTGACAAATATATCGGAATTGTCTGAAAAAGGTATAATATTTGCGGTAAAAAAATCATTTTTATGGCATTAATTTTGCCAACCATTGAGATAGGAAGTGTTTTCCAGTATTGAATATTCTTATGTAGTTTGTTCAGTAATGGGGGAAAATTTGCTTTAAATAATGATGTATATATCTTAGTTACATAAATACCTAGGTATTTAAATTTTTCATTTACTATTTTAAATGGAAATTGTTGTATTATCTGTTTGTTATGTTCCCTTATTGGCATAATTTCACTTTTATTCCAATTTATTCTGTATCCTGAGAGTGAACCAAATTGGGTTATTAGCTCTAATACGTTTGGAATACTAATTTCTGGTTTTGTAATGTAAATTAGTACATCATCTGCGTATAGAGAAATTTTATTCACTGTGTCCTTTGTGATATACCCATATATTTCCGGATGACCCCTAACTCTTTCTGCGAGTGGCTCAATAGCAAGCGCAAATAATAATGGAGATAACGGGCATCCTTGTCTACAACCTCTAGATAGGCTGAATTTAGATGACAACCTTTGGTTTGTTAATATTCTAGCCGTAGGATTTGTATATAACAGTTTTATCCATGTGCAGAATTTCTCCCCTAGCTGCATATTTTCCATCACCGAAAATAAATAAGACCATTCAACCTAATCAAATGCTTTTTCAGCGTCAAGTGACATTATTGCTAGATCTTCATTAATAATTCTCTTCGAATAAATAATATTAAATAATCTTCTTAGATTATAATATGAGTACCGTTTCTGAATAAAGCCTGTTTGGTCAGGGTGTATTAATTTATTCATCACTGTACTTAATCTATGCGCTAGTATTTTAGTTAATCTATGCGCTAGTATTTTCTGATCTGTATTTAAAAGTGCAATTGCTCTATATGATCCCGGATCTTCTGGATCTTTATCAGCTTTAGGAATAAGTGTTATTATAGATTCATTTAAAGTATCTGGAAGTTTCTGTTGAGTATAGATATGCTCATACAGCCTTTGTAAACGTGGGCAGAGCAAGTCATAAAATTTTTTATAAAATTCAGAGCCTAAACCATCTGGTCCTACTGCTTTACCATTTTTTAAAGAGCCAATAGACTCCTCAATATCCTTTATCATAATCTCCCTTTCTAATAATTCTCTATCGTTTGAATCTAAACCTTTTAAATTACATTTTAGTAAAAAATCTGCTATTCCTTCTGATTGTGCTACAGTTTTAGTTGAATAAAGGTTATGATAGTATTGGAGAAATCTTTCATTTATGTCCTTGGGCATTTTTAATAATTCTCCTGTCTCTGTTCTAATTTTATGAATTATTTTTTCCCCTTCCATTTTTCGTAACTGACGTGCTAATAGTTTTTGTGGTTTGTCTCCAAATTCAAAATGTAATTGTTTGGTTTTTTGATAAAGTTTTATTACTTTTTCTGAATACATTTTATTTAATTTATATTTCAATACAGCAATTTTATTATGTTTTAAAATAGATGGCATTCTCGCATTTTCTATATCTAGTTGCTTGATTTCACTTTCCAATGTTTGTTGTTTAATCCTGTTCTCTTTATTATAAAATACTTGAGCAGAAATTAATGCACCTCGAACAAACGCTTTAAACGTTTCCCACATAAGAGAAGTAGGTGTGTCAGGGTTGTCATTTACCTCAAAAAATATTTGAATCTGTTTAATAATATATTCCTGGCATGATCTTTCGTTCAAAATTTGTGGGTTAAATCTCCAATATGTTTGTTTCTCGGACATTCCATTTAATTTAATCATGAATGTTACAGGTGCGTGATCTGAGATTATAATATTATGGTATTTTGAGTTATAAGTAAATGGGATAAACGTGGAGTCAACTAAAATATAATCTATTCTTGAGTATGTTCTATCTAAGTATGAATCTAATGTACAATTGAAGTCTCCTCCAATTATTAATTTATATTGTGTAAATTCAGGAATTTTATTAAATGTTTTATTAAAAAACATAGGGTTATCAAAATTAGGCCCATATACATTAAGAAGAATCACTTTTTCTCCATTTAACTCTCCAACTAATATAATATATCTACCATCAATATCCGCTATTGTTGATGAATTCGTAAAAGGTATTCCTTTACGAATTAATATTGCAACTCCTCTGGACTTATGGGAAAAAGAGGAATGATATGATTCAGCGATCCACTTAGCTTTAAGTCTATGTTGAGATTCCTTTTTAAGGTGTGTTTCTTGAAGGAATATTATATCTGTTTTGATTAAATTTAGATGTGCCAAAACTTTACCTCTCTTAATTGGTTCATTGATTCCCTTGACATTCCAACTACAAAATGTTATTCCCTGACCCCCTCTTGTCATATTAACATCTTGCATATTGTTTCTAAGGTGGTCTATAACTGAGCAGAAGGTGCAACACATAAAACCTGACCCTGCTCCCGAACCTCAAATAGATGAATTTAAAATCATATACATCGCTCTTCCGAACACATCTCCTTGTATTAGTCTTGTTTTTCCATTCAAACATTAAGTTATAAAAATATTTAAAGTGAAAAAAGTGATAGAATTGGTTAGTATAGGGTGAAAGAAAAAAAACTACATCTACAATTAGTGTAGTTAGTGATAGCCACACTAACGTGGCTAGAATTCTAAAGACTTCCGTAGCCTTTGTAAAAAAAAATTCCCAGCTCCGTGCCCGAAAAAAAAAGATTATTTCTAACAATCAAATAACTTCTTTGGGAGTAACAAACATATATACATACCCATACATACACACACACATACATACACATATACATATATATATATATATATATATATATATATATATATATATATACCCATATGCATACATACATAAGCACGTATCCCTGCAGAAAAGTCCGAGAACAGCATAAATTCACAACGTTATTATTCTCTACATATCATATTAATATCTTCGCTAAATCTATAAATTTAATTTTAAATTGAAAAATAAAGAGAAAAACCGTCAAACCTTATTATGACGTAGGCTGAATTACCTCTTGCATATCTTCCTATATAATATAAGTATGTAATTCATTTCTACGTTAACCAAAGACTGTTAGTTATTAATCATTGTTATCAATCATACCCAGTATTAAATTTTTATGAGTAATATAAATGTTTAATAAAAAAATAATTTTAGTAGTAATATAGATATTTAATAAGTATTAGTTGTTACATATATAGTTGGATATGAATATACAGATAATAATAGTGATTAATAAAAATTAAAAAAATAAAAAAACCACGGTTTTCTCCAATGTCCACTGTCCATTTCAGTTTTTGAATGTCCTTAAAGCTCTTAAAAGAACCTTAAAGGTCCTTTTAGATCTGGCGGTCCCGTTAATCCTTGACTCCTGAGGAGTAATGTAAATTCTTCAGTCTGTGGTCACGTTCCCGATTTCTTTGGCATATTCCAGTGCTTTTTCGTGGTCTGTAAAAAATTGCTCCTTGTTCTTGTAGGTGACTCTTAGTCTTGCGGGGTAAAGCAGGCCGTATCTCAAATCAGGTACATTCTTCAGTATTCTTTTTGTCTCAGTGAACAGCGCCCTTTTCTTGAAGACCTCTGCCGGATAATCTCGGTAAATACTGAACCTCACACCTTCAAAATAGAGCTGTCCGCTTCGGACGATTTTCTTCATTATATCGTCAAATTCATGATCCAGTTGCACCGTTACGATAATTTGTCTTGGATGGGCATCATCTTGTATACGACGTCGCTGCGCTCTATGAGCTCGACCGAGGTTTTTGATCGAATTTTAAGGCTTTTTGTAATAGGTCTGCCACAAAATCCCGAGGGCCCATTTCCCTCTCACTTCCTTCTTTCACCCCTACAATTCTTAGATTCTTACGTCTTTGACGCCCCTCCAAATCGGTACATTTATCACTTAATTTGATCACCATACCGGAGAGGCGTTGGTTTTCAATAAGGAGTCGACTTACAGTTTCCTCACTTGTCGCCGCCCATTTCTCAAGTTCGGTTATCGCTGTTCTATGTTGATCGAGTTCTTGATGAATGGGGGCCACCTCCATTTTAACGTTCGCTTCCACCGAAACGAGCCTGGCTTCCAGCACTTCCATCTGTTCCTTGACCTCTTCCTCCCTCGACCTCTTCCAGACTTCCAGTATTTCTTGAACGGTAGAAAGCATTTCTGCTTTAAAATCTACCTTAAAAAAGTTAAGTTCCTCTTTAAAATTCTCTCCAAAGGTTTTCAACTCAGCAGCGAGAAAAGTTTTAAGATCATCCATTTCAGACTTTTTCTGCTTTGATTTCTTCGGAGGGTCTTCCTGGGCCGTCATTGTAACTGAGGCCGAGGCCTCAGTTAGGCCTTCCTCTTCCATCGGTGGTTTCCCTTTAACGGTTTTTTTTGTGTCCCACGGTGGGGGGGGGTGGGTACGTTGTAATTTGCCAGAGCAAAGTAAAATTAATCCCTTCTATTTCCACTGTCCAGCCACCCTGTTAAGAACCAAGGAGCTTTGCAATTCATCGCACCATTTCTAACACCTCCTTATTTGATGTTACCAAGAAATTTCAAGACATTTTCCCCAAATCATAGATGAAATCATCCGGTCATGTTGAGACAAATGCCATCAACACTGATATTTTATATACATTGCCTAACCCCTCCTTGAATTTGAGCAACTCCCAGGCCTTTGATTCTTGTTCAGCCATCTCTTTCCTGTTTGTTGATAAAAAAAACTATTTTAAATTATCCTCATGTTTTATGTTTATTTCTCCAGAGTCAATTGACACAACTCATTGAACATTGTTTAAAAATCCATATATTTTAATTCTGTTATCTGTCCACCCAGCTATTTAATGTTATTACATTTTTTTAATATGATTTGTCTTTAACAAATGTGTGTTAGCTTTGATTAATCTTGATTAACCTTTCAATTTCTAAATACTTACCAGTTTTATTTTGAATTACTGGTTCTTTTCACAATAGTTGCTTTATTAAAACCAGCTTGCGATTGTTGAACATCATTCAACGGTGTCATTACATCTGAGGATCACAACGTGACACAGCACTGAAAGTAGGCATGCAGCCCATTGTGCTTGTGTCATCTCAGGTAAGCTATTCAATTAGCTCCATTACGTAAGTTCATAAGTGATAGGAGCAGAATTCGTTTTTTTAGGTTCATCAAGTCTACTCCGTCATTCAATCATGCCTGACTTCTTTGCTTTACTAAAAAACTGTTATTATGCCTTCCCCCAACCCAATTTCATTGGCTGCTGTTGTCCTTTTAATAAATATACTCTTAAATGTATCCATATGAAGTTTGTTTTAACACACACTCTAGGAAGATACTTGCATTCTGGTTCTGTGGTAGAATAGAAAGATTAAACGAAAACTTACCGTTTGAAGTTTGATCTTTATTTTATGAGAAGTTGAAGTGAGGGATTACGTGAAGAGCCCGCCAGCCCGCCAGCCTGCCAGCCCGCCAGCCTGCATGCGCGTCAATCTTCAGAGCAACTGTATGAACCACAGACCACTTGCACAAACTTAAACTATAGAAAGATTAATAACCGTTGAGTTACCGAATGATCTTTATGAGATTCAGGGTTGGGAGTGGAGGGCACGTAATCCCTCACTTCAACTTCTCATAAAATAAAGATCAAACTTCAAACGGTAAGTTTTCGTTTAATCTTTCTATTTTATATCGAAGTCACGTGAGTGACTACGTGAAGCCTTCAAAGCTCTGTGGTTTCATGCAGTAACTCAATCTGTGTGTGAAACACTTAAACAGATAAACCATAAATGGTAGAAAAGACATGGGTTATTAACAACATGATGCTAACTTGCATACATGGCCATTGCTCTTAATCGGACCACAGTCCCAATTGGCTTTGAGTTAGACAATAACTCATGCAACACTGTTCAGAATTCTATCTGCAATCATCCAGGCATATTCAACCAAATTTTATAACTTCTGAAAGCGCACTATGTAAGCCTCCTGCTGTTGCAAGAAGATGATCAAATGGGAATATCCATTCTATTGGCTGCTAATGAGCCACCAGTAATCTCTTGAGAAAACTATTAAATAACAATGAAGAAACTATCCTTCATCTCATAGGTACTAGCAAGGTCAGTGTACCTGTATACATAATAACACCCCCAATCTCCGATCTGGTGGGTATGCTGTCAACTACAAATTGTACCCAACCAAGCCCGTTTTGCCTTATGAGATCATTCCCATAACAAGCTACCCTCATGTCAGTTATGACCCAGAGACCGAGCCAGAGATTGAGTAAAGACTATGTTCTTTGTGCTGAAATCAGTTCCTAAAAGCATAATCCTTAAAAGATATTGCTCCCATTAGGAATACAGTAGGTGAATATTTGCATAATAATTTACTGATATACATTCCACACTACTATGAGTCTAGGCTTTTAGAGCGGGTATATAAAAGACACCTTGCATAACGTTAGTCAACAGCGGGTGAATAACCAATCATTTATTGTCCCACTTATGGTACTATAGAGAATGATAAAAGCAGCACAAGCAGTGTTAATTGTGCTATAACATAATCGCTTCTCTAAGCCCAAACTGAAAGAAACACAAACCTCTGCTACTTCTGTTTAAAAGTAGCTCACATGTCTTGTTCACAAACTCGCATCCAATCGTGCAGAGCTAGCTGCCCGAGAAATAGGCTGAACTAGCCATCACTCGTGACCGAGTAAATAAGAGCTTCTTTCAGCAGCCTTTACCATGGACACCCTGAATGAGTAGGCAAAGTTGGCACTATTAAATTTCATGTTGCCTCATCCTTAATATCATAAGAGGCATCTACTGATAAAACCCCTGAGTCTTATCAGCTACAAAATTTGCATGTCGTATATAAACTCCATGACACAATGCCCTTTTGATCTGAGTAGGGCAGCATTAGTTTTGGAATCTTTGTAAATAGCCTAGGCCCGAAGACAACCCCAAGGTCGAGCCTAAACTTTCCAGCACTGGCTTTGTTATCAAAACACCAGATATATCTGTGCCTCTCGTTTATAGATATGGCAAAGTATGCATCTTCAATATCGATTGCCCTAATCCTCTGAATCAGCTAAATTGCTGAAAGACAATTATCCATCTTAAACTGGGTAACCAAACACATGATCAGACTAGCCAAATCCTAACCTGATTTGGCATACTCCACTTTTCTGCAACCTTGAGAAATATGTTCTTGGGCAGACTACTCATCCTTTGTGAGACGTCTCTATTTCCACTTGGATAACTATCATTTCCTCTATAGACCGTACGGACAAAATTTTTTTGGCTTCTCTTGCCGCGGAAGATGCATTTATCTATTTATATATTTATTTATTTCGCTCAGATCCTTATGACTAGAGCTGAAACACAACATCCACTTGATGTGGGAATACGAGTTCCCTGTCAACTCTTGACTGTCAGAGTCACCACGAATCCTCAGCCTTCTTCCTCAGAGTGGAAAATAGCATAATGCAACCCTGAACCAAGAATTGCTCCGCAGTCCTCTGACTGAAACCACCTGCCTCAGTCGCCAGTGTGCGCAACACACTCTCTTCGACCAGCCACTCAATCAGGAATAGTGGTATTGAGAGCCCACAGATTATTATATATATATTTTCTATTCACAACATGAACCTGCAGGTCAGATAAAAAATGCTACATGCCAGACCGGCTTTCTGCTGGTAGCTACCTATCCCAGAGAGGATGGCAATGATGTTTCCAATGAACTGGCAACTCTACTAACTGAGCTGAAAGAATTAAGCATGTGTTGAGGGAAACCTCAAACTACCTCACTCTACTGAGCAGCCTGATAACCTCAATCACAGATGTTGAGGCAGTGCTTCCCTGGTCAATATGTTCCATATGGCCAGCCAGTTCCAAGATGGTCTACCCTGAACCAGGGTAGCCAAGCTGTTCCTACTTGGAACTTACAGAGGTTGCTATGCAAGGCACCCTGCCAATGTCTCTGCATCAACCTGATCTTCTCCAGACAGTGAAAGGTACTAGACAGCCCATGCTGCCAGAAAATCCAAACCCGGGGCGACAGACTGCTCCATTTCAGAGTTTTACGGAGGTTAATAAAGAGACCTTACTTGCCAGCGTCTCTGAGCCCAGGTCGACCTGCTTGTTGGAGTTTCAGCGAAGTTCCATTGCAGACCCTGTCTGACCACATCTTCAGCCCCACGCTTGCCAAACAGCTTGTTTCCGGAGCTCAATAGCGATATTGCTGTGCAAGGCACGCCTGCCAGCATTTGTGAGCCCAATGGGACAGGCTACTTCTTCGGCCTACAGTCTCTTTAGAGCCATGCTGGAGCTTTACTGTGCAGGTCATGCTACCAGTTATGCCCAGCCTGGTTTAACAAGATGCTCCTTCGACCCCTTCTGCTCCTTCGGAGCCTTAGCGGAGCTCACTGAACAGGCCATGCCTGCCATAACTCCGAGCCTGCCTTGACAGGCTACTCCTGCAGCCTTCTGCCTTTTTTGAAGCCTTTGCTGGAGCTGACTGTGCAGATCGCGCTGCCAGTTTCTCCCAGCCTGGATCGACAGGCTGCTCCTTTGGCCAGCTGCTCCTTCGGAGCCTCAGCGGGGCTCACTGGACAGGTCACGCCTGCCATTACTGAAAGCCTGGTTCAACAAGCTGTTCTTGCGAGGCCAGCTAATGACTCCCGACTGCTCCTTTCCAGAGCTTCAACGGCGCTTCCTGCTCCTTCAATACAGGGTGAAAACCCACCGGAATACTGGAGCTTTACCCACATAGAATGGTACTCCTCCCCCGCAGCCGCCTTAAATTCCCCCTGCAAGTCTTCAACTTGTTACATAAGTCCTCTCTAAAGAGATACTATGCAGGCTACACGTTACTGGCCCTGTAAAAATGAGCCATTTTGGGAATTATCTCATGCCATAGCATTTTGTGAAGGCAATAGCCCCAACTGTGTAGTACAGAGGTGATAATGCAGCTTTCTGCACTTCCGAGCGTTGAGACCCATCTACTGACTTGCAAAAGTCCGTAATGACTCCAGAGCAGTTTTTGGACTTGCTGACATAAATCTTGCCTTCATATCATCACTGGGATATCCCAACTGATGAAATTGATGTATGGAACATCCAAAAGTCTGACAGTTATCTGGACTGGCATATTTCCTGGATACTATTAGCCAGATCTTCCTCCAGTGAATCTCCTATCCCCAAAGGGATGGCAAATATGTGACAAGAGCCAGTAGCTCCTTGATATGATTAAAAATGAAGCATATCCCCCCATTAGTTCAGGGATTCGATTTCCTTATCGATATCCACATAGTTGGAGTCACCTATGTAGGAATCTCCAACACTCCCCTCTTCTGAGCGGGAAATAATATAACGCAACCCTGTGCCAGGTATTGCTTCCCTTTTTTCTGAGCGGGAGATATTATAATGCAACCCTGAACCAGGTGTTGCTCCCACAGGCATCTGACTGACACAGCCTGCAAATGTCTCCTGAGCTAGGAGCACATTTCCTTTTTCCATATTATTCATTTATTCATCCATTTATTTTTTCCCTTTATTTATTTGTTTGTTTGTTTATTTATTTATTTATTTTACTCACTAGACAGGTTGCGCCTGCTAGTGACTCCGATTTCTTGCTCCCTTCTGGAGCCTCAACGGAGTTTCTTAGGGGAGGAAATAGAACGCAACTCTGAACCAGGTGTTGCCTCCTCAGACCTCTGGCTGACTCCCTTTCGGAGCTCCAATCTGTACAGGCATTGCCCGTCAGATGCTCCGAACAGCCGCCTGCTCCAGTGGAGCCCCATTCTGCCATGGCAGTCGCTGTCCCGGCCGAGCCGGCAGCCGATATTTATAGCCATCAGCTCCTTTACGGAGCCTCCGCGGCGGTCGCTGTCCCGGCCGAGCTGGCAGCCACTATTTTTAAACCGCCAGCTCCTGCTGAGCCTCTGCAGCGATCGCTGTCCCGGCCGCGCCGGCAGCCGCTGTTTTTATCCCGCCAGCTTCTTACGGAGCCTCCACGGCGGCAGCTGCACGAGCTGTGCCAGCTTCTCCGGGCCCGCTGCCCCTATTTTCGGAGCAGCGGCCCATTCCTGAAAGAAAATGTTTCCCCTTACATGTCAGTTCGAAACTGCTCCGATTCTCGCGACATGCGTCGACGTATTGACGCGCATGCGGGCTGGAGGGCTCTTCACGTAGTCACAGTGACTTCGATATAAAATCTTTTATCACCATCCCTATCTCACTTGAAAATGTTATAACTGATCTGAATTTTCCTGTGTGAACATTTGAATTTTCACATAAATGCAAGTTCCACAACTGCAGTTAGGGGATCGCTGTTTATTTTACAACAGTCCGATGTTGGAATGCAGGGAGTGTGCCTGAAATTCTGATAATTCCCCATCACTTATTGTGGTGAATTTGCATGAACAAATTGTGCCAAATTGTACCTGGCAAACAAGTGCTTTCCCTTTCATTTCAATGGAAAACTAAGCCTACAGGAGATTGGGTTAAGTATGAGTTAATTTATGTTGCTCTGTTTCTTCTACTGCACTAATAAAAGTGCTTTGCACACTTTGCAAAACACTAAGGGGCAGAAAACGCTAGTGGGAGTTGTGTACAGGCCACCTAACAGTAGTAGTGGAGTTGGGGATGGCATCAAACAGGAAATTAGAAATGCGTGCAACAAAGGTAAAACAGTTAAAATGGGTGACTTCAATCTACATATGGATTGGGTGAATCAAATTGGCAGGGGTGCTGAGGAAGAGGATTTCTTGGAATGTATGCGGGATAGTTTTCTAAACCAACATGTAGAGGAACCAACGAGAGAGCAGTCTATTCTAGACTGGGTATTGAGTAATGAGGAAGGGTTAGTTAACAGTCTTGTTGTGCGTGGCCCCTTGGGCAAGAGTGACCATAATATGGTTGAGTTCTTCATTAGGATGGAGAGTGACATAATTAATTCTGAAACAAGGGTTCTGAACTTAAAGAAAGATAACTTTGAGGGTATGAGACGTGAATTGGCCAAGATAGATTGGCAATTGATTCTTAAAGGGTTGACGGTGGATATGCAATGGAAGGCATTTAAAGACTGCATGGATGAACTACAACAATTGTTCATCCCAGTTTGGCAAAGGAATAAATCAGGGAACGTAGTGCATCCATGGATAACAAAGGAAATCAGGGATAGTATCAAAATAAAAGATGAAGCGTACAGATTAGCCAGAAAAAGCAGCATACCAGAGGACAAGGGAGAAATTCAGAGTTCAGCAGAGGAGGGGCTTAATTAGGAAAGGGAAAACAGATTATGAAAGAAAACTGGCAGGGAACATAAAAACTGACTGCAAAAGCTTTTATAGATATGTGAAGAGAAAAAGATTAGTTAAAACAAATGTAGGTCTCTTGCAGTCAGAAACAGGTGAATTGATCATGGGGAACAAGGACATGGCAGACCAATTGAATAACTACTTGGTTCTGTCTTCACTAAGGAAGACATAAATGATCTGCCGGAAATAGCAGGGTGGTCAAATAAGATGGAGGAACTGAGTGAAATCCAGGTTAGTCGGGAAGTGGTGTTAGGTAAATTGAATGGATTAAAGGCTGATAAATCCCCAGGGCCAGATAGGCTGCATCCCAGAGTGCTTAAGTAAGTAGCCCCAAAAATAGTGGATGCATTAGTGATCATTTTTCAAAACTCTTTAGATTCTGGAGTAGTTCCTGAGGATTGGAGGGTAGCTAATGTAACCCCACTTTTTAAAAAGAGAGGGAGAGAGAAAACGGGGAATTACAGACCAGTTAGTCTAACATCGGTAGTGGGGGGAAATGCTAGAGTCAGTTATTAAAGATGGGATAGCAGCACATTTGGAAAGTGGTGAAATCATTGGACAAAGTCAGCATGGATTTATGAAAGGTAAATCATGTCTGACAAATCTTATAGAATTTATCGATGATGTAACTAGTAGAGTGGATAAGGGAGAACCAGTGGATGTGTTATATCTGGACTTTCAGAAGGCTTTCGACAAGGACCCACATAAGAGATTAGTATGCAAACCTAAAGCACACGGCATTGGGGGTTCAGTATTGATGTGGATAGAGAACTGGCTGGCAGACAAGGATGCAAAGAGTAGGAGTAAACGGGTCCTTTTCAGAATGGCAGGCAGTGACTAGTGGGGTACCACAAGGCTCAGTGCTGGGACCCCAGCTATTTACAATATATATTAATGATTTGGACGAGGGAATTGAATGCAACATCTCCAAGTTTGCGGATGACATGAAGCTGGGGGGCAGTGTTAGCGGAGAGGAGGATGCTAGGAGGCTGCAAGGTGACTTGGAAAGGTTGGGTGAGTGGGCAAATGCATGGCAGATGCAGTATAATGTGGATAAATGTGAGGTTATCCACTTTGGTGGCAAGAACAGGAAAGTAGACTATTATCTGAATGGTGCCGATTAAGAAAAGGGGAGATGCAATGAGACCTGGGTGTCATGATACACCAGTCATTGAAAGTAGGCATGTAGGTGCAGCAGGCAGTGAAGAAAGCGAATGGTATGTTAGCATTCATAGCAAAAGGATTTGAGTATTGGAGCAGGGAGGTCCAACTGCAGTTGTACAGGGCCTTGGTGAGACCACACCTGGAGTATTGCGTACAGTTTTGGTCTCCTAATCTGAAAAAAGACATTCTTGCCATAGAGGGAGTACAGAGAAGGTTCACCAGACTGATTCCTGGGATGGCAGGTCTTTCATATGAAGAAAGACTGGATAGAGTCGGCTTGTACTCGCTAGAATTTAGAAGATTGAGGGGGATCTTATAGAAACTTACAAAATTCTTAAGGGGTTGGACAGGCTAGATGCAAGAAGGGTGTTCCCGATGTTGAGGAAGTCCAGAACAAGGGGTCACAGTTTAAGGATAAGGGGGAAGTCTTTTAAGACCGAGATGATAATTTATTTTTTCACACAGAGTGGTGAATCTGTGGAATTATCTGCCACAGAAAGTAGTTGAGGCCAGTTCATTGGCTATATTTAAGAGGGAGTTAGATGTGGCCCTTGTGGCTAAAGGGATCAGGTGGTATGGAGAGAAGGCAGGTACAGGATACTGAGTTGGATGATCAGCCATGATCATATTGAATGGCGGTGCAGGCTCGAAGGGCCGATTGGCCTACTCCTGCACCTATTTTCTATGTTTCTATGTTTATAGAATTATACATTTCAATAGTGTTTTTGAGCCATTTTGGCTTAGTTTAGTTTCTAGATGCAGCTTGGAAACACCAAGTCCGTGCTGACCGGCGAACACCTGTCCACTAGTTCTATCTTACACACTGGGGATAATTCACAGTGTGTAGGATGGAACTACCGCAGTGGTTCTACCTTTCCTCCCACATTGCAAAGACAAAGACAGACAATAGACAATAGACAATAGGTGCAGGAGTAGGCCATTCGGCCCTTCGAGCCAGTACCGCCATTCAATGTGATCATGGCTGATCATCCCCAATCAGTACCCCGTTCCTGCCTTCTCCCCATATCCCCTCACTGCTATTTTAAAGAGCCCTATCTAGCTCTCTCTTGAAAGCATCCAGAGAACCCGCCTCCACTGCCCTCTGAGGCAGAGAATTCCACAGACTCACCACTCTCTGTGAGAAAAAGTGTTGCCTCGTCTCTGTTCTAAATGGCTTACTCCTTATTCTTAAACTTTGTCGCAAAGTTCCGGACTCCCCCAACATGGGGAACATGTTTCCTGCCTTTTGCGTGTCCAAACACTTAACAATCTTATGTTTCAATGAGATGCCCTCTCATCCTTCTAAACTCCAGAGTGTACAAGCCCAGCTGCTCCATTCTCTCAGCATATGACAGTCCCGCCATCCAGGGAATTAACCTTGTAAACCTACGCTGCACTCCCTCAGTAGCAAGAATGTCCTTCCCCAAATTAGGGGACCAAAACTGCACACAATACTCCAGGTGTGGTCTCACTAGGGCTCTGTACAACTGCAGAAGGACCTCTTTGCTCCTATATTCGATTCCTCTTGTTATAAAGACCAACATGCCATTCGCTTTCTTCATTGCCTGCTGTACCTGCATGCTTACTTTCATAGACTGATGAACAAGGACCCCCCAGATCCCGTTGTACTTCCCCTTTTCCCAACTTGACGGCATTTAGATAGAAATCTGCCTTCCTGATTTTGATACCAAAGTGGATAACATCACATTTATCCACATTAAACTTCATCTGCAATGCATCTGCTAACTCCCCCAACCTGTCCAAGTCACCCTGCATTCTCATAGCATCCTCCTCACAGTTCACACTGCCACCCAGCTTTGTGTCATCTGCAAATTTGCTAATGTTACTTTGAATCCCTTCATCCAAATCATTGATGTATATTGTAAATATACCAGCACCGAGCCTTGCGGTACCACACTAGTTACTGCTTGCCATTCTGAAAGGGATCTTTTAATCCCTACTCCTTTTTTCCTGTCTGCCAACCAATTTTCTATCCATGTCAGCACTCTACCCCCAATACCATGCGCCCTCATTTTGCCCACTAATCTCCTATGTGGGACCTTATCAAATGCTTTCTGAAAGTCCAGGTACACTACATCCACTGACTCTCCCTTGTCCATTTTCCTAGTTACATCCTCAAAAGATTCCAGAAGATTAGTCAAGCATGATTTCCCCTTCGTAAATCCATGCTGACTCGGACCGATCCTGTTACTGCTATCCAAATGTGCGGCTATTTCATCTTTTATAATTGACTCCAGCATCTACCCCACCACTGATGTCAGGCTAACTGGTCTATAATTCCCTGTTTTCTCTCTCGTGCCTTTCTTAAAAAGTGGGATAACATTAGCTACCCTCCAATCCACAGGAACTGAACCTGAGTCTATAGAGCATTGGAAAATTATCACCAATGCATCCACGATTTCTAGAGCCACTTCCTTAAGTACCCTGGGATGCAGACCATCAGGCCCTGGGGATTTATCAGCCTTCAGTCCCATCAGTCTATCCAACACCATTTCCTGCCTAATGTGGGTTTCCTTCACTTCCTCCGTCACCCCAGATCCTCTGGCCTCTACTAAATCAGGAAGATTGTTTGTGTCCTCGTTAGTGAAGACAGATCCATAGTACCTGTTCAACTCATCTGCCATTTCCTTGTTCCCCATAATAAATTCACCTTTTTCGGTCTTCAAGGGTCCAACTTTGATCTTAACTAATTCTTTCCTCTTCACATACCTAAAGAAGCTTTTACTATCCTGCTTTATATTCTTGGCTGGCTTACCTTCGTAAGCTAGCCAAGATTTCTCCCCGTATTGTCTTTTTCGTTATCTTCTGTTGTTCTTTAAACATTACCCAATCCTCTTGCTTCCCGCTCATCTTTGCTACGTTGTACTTCTTCGCTTTAATTTTTATACTGTCCCTGACGTCCCTTGTCAGCCATGGTCGTCCCTTTCTCCCCTTGGAATCTTTCTTCCTCCTAGGAATGAACTGATCCTGCACCTTCTGTATTATTCCTAGAAACACCTGCCATTTTTGTTCCACTGTCATCCCTGCTAGTGTATCTTTCCAGTCAACTTTGGCCAGCTCCTCCCTCATGGCCCCATAGTCCCCTTTATTCAACTGCAACACTGACACCTCCGATCTACCTTTTTCCCTCTCCAATTGTAGATTAAACCTGACCATGTTATGGTCATTGCCACCTAATGGCTCATTAACCTCGAGATCCTTTATCAAATCCGGTTCATTACATAACACTAAATCCAGAATTACCTTCTCCCTGGTAGGCTCCAATACAAGCTGTTTTAAGAATCCATCACGAAGGCACTACAAAGTCCCTTTCTTGGGGTCCAGTACCAACCTGATTTTCCTAGTCTACCTGCATGTTGAAATCTCCCATAACAACCACAGCATTACTTTTGCTACATGCCAATTTTAACTCCTGATTCAACTTGTGCCCTATGTCCAGGCTATTGTTTGGGTGCCTGTAGATTAGTCCCATTAGGGTATTTTTACCCTTACAATTCCTTAGTTCTATCCATACTAACTTCACATCTCTTGTTTCAATGTCACCCCTTGCAAGGGACTGAATTTCATTCCTCACCACAGGGCAACCCCACCCCCTCTGCCCACCTGTCTGTCTTTTCGATAGGAGATATACCCTT